>OOFC01013660.1:0-25612 GCA_900323345.1 Pseudochromis fuscus | reverse complement strand
CCTGGGGCGGGGGGCCTCTTGTCCCTTGGCCATCTGTGGCTCTTCCCCTGCCAGAGACCACTTCCTCTGCTTTCTCCTGTTGGTTGCTCTGCGGGTTGGATGGATGGCTGTCTTGGGGGCATGTGGATGTGGGCTTCCTGGTTCTGGAGGGTCATTGGTGGCTTTGGTGGCTTGGGTCACAGCTGACTCGCCCCCTTGAGGCCGAGGGTAATCTGCACGCACACGCTTGCAGGTTTTTTTATCCTTTCTTTCTTTTTCTCCCCCACTTTTTTTGTGTCCCCTCCTCCCACCTCCGTCTCTGTTGATCCACTGCAGTCCAGTGGCCTGTTGAACAAATTAACAATAAGTTAATAAAGAATGTAACAGGAGGAGTATGTCAGACTTCTCTCCTTTGCAGAGTAAGACTGTTAAGCCACTCTGAGAGGCACCGATTGCTGGTACTGAATGGATAAGCTGCCGGACAAGACACGTAAAAAAAAAAAAAAGAAAAAAAAGAAATGAGTGTGTGTGTTGGTGGTCACATGATCTTTTTTCTTAACCACAACAATAACAATCAACTCCCAGCTGATGTGTTGTCATACTCAGAGCTGTTGTTATGGATGATGCTGAAGAAGAACAGTCAGGGCAGATAGCACAGTGTAACTGTTCACTCTCTTCCCTCTCTCTTAGTTAGAAACTGTGAGTATTTGCTCTCTGATTATGGAAAATGTATCTGTTATACGAAGTTTCACTCTCTCTGGGATAAATGAGTCGACAAATTATAGAGCTGCGATCTTCTCACTCACTTTACTCTATTACTGTGTGATTTTGTTTGTTAATATCTCTCTCGTCGTGATTATTATTCTTGATGAAAACCTGCATGAACCTATGTATATTTTACTGGGCAGTTTTTGCATCAATGGACTTTACGGCACCACAGGTTTCTACCCCAAATTCCTTTCAGATCTACTGTCTACTTCTCAAGAAATCTCGTATGAAGGGTGCCTTTTCCAGGCTTTTGTCATGTATTCATTTGCTTGCTGTGATTTGTCCATCTTAGCAGTAATGGCCTATGACAGATATCTGGCTATATGTCGACCACTGCACTACCATTCTTTGATGACTAAGAGAAGACTCTCTCAGCTGGTATGTTTTTCCTGGTTAACACCTTTCAGCATTTTTTCCATCAGTATCATACTGACATCAAGATTGAAGTTATGTGCATCAAAAATTCAGAAACTCTTTTGTGTGAACTGGATAATTGTTAAACTTGCTTGCTCCGACACCGACACCTTGTCTAATAATATTATTTCTTATGCGACAATTATCATCTATGTGGGTCATGGCTTTTTCATAGTTTGGACTTACATGCATCTTGTTAATACATGTGCGAGGTCCAAAGAAGACAGGGTAAAGTTTATGCAGACGTGTGTGCCCCATTTAATCTCTTTACTCACATTCCTGGTTGTAATTGTGTTTGATCTGATGTACATGCGATTTGGCTCCACAGATTTACCTCAAAGCCTTCAAAACCTCATCGCCATAGAATTTCTTCTCATTCCTCCAGTTATGAATCCTCTCATATATGGATTTAAACTGACCAAGATACGAAACAGAATTCTCAGTTTAGTTCATGTTGAAAGAAAATGCACTTCTAATTGTCTGTGATGTATTTATTCTCATGAAGTTTCTAACTGAGACTTTACTGATAAACCTTATTTCATTTCTAACATTTCTGAAAAGATGAGAAGATATGAATATGTTTATAAACCTGCTTCTCTGTGTGTAATGCAGTTCGTAGTTGGGAGTTTGTCACAATTCATTCAAGAAAACTCTACTTCCTGTCACACAACACACACACACATCAGAAAATGTATTTTCTGTAGAGAATATTTGACAAAGTAATGCTGTTGTGGGACATTTATTTCTTTGACTGGAACTTTTGTTTGTGCCTCATAACAATTAGGTTATGTTTTTTCCTGTGTTAGTTAGCTTGTCTGTTAGCCACATTACTGAAAATCTCATGAGAGGAACTTGGTGATTTTCTTTGAGAAATAGGGTATTACCCAAAGAACAAATTATTAAAGTTTTTGGAAAAAAAGTTCAGAAAAATCTCTCACTGTTATAATGTATGAACAAGATAGTTAATTAGTCTAAAGCACCTCCCCCCCTTGGGTTAGTGAGAAATACAACATGTATACAATAAATTAAAGAGGCAAACTTGAGTATAAATAAGTTCTTGATCAATAAATTAACAATGTATTCAAAAGAAACAACAAGCAGAATGTTGTCTGAGCTGAATAGCTGATCAATCTTTGACACAGTAGACCTCAGTCTAACATGTGTAGGTAGGTATTTACTTCTTCCTGCTGTAAAGTGATGATACTCAAATAGAAAAGGTTTTCCAGTGTGTACACAAGCGACTTTTGTAATTAATTTCTTGATAGGACATGTCAGAGAATTAATTGCAACAGTCAGTAAAGTCTGTTCTGTCATGTTAGTTTCACTTGGTGTCTTTAACCAGCATGGACTCAAACCACTTTAACCTCAGCAGAGGTCAGTCACTGAAACACCAAAGCAGCTTTGTGCTTCATGCAGGGCACACTTAAATCACCTAGAACAAGAAAATGATTCACATGTACATTCTAGGTACAAAAACTACATATTCAATCACCTGCACTTCTCCTCCATCCATAAATACAACTATAGTTTCCTTGACCTACAAAAAAATAAAAACAACATGGCCTGTATATTAATATCTGACATTTCCAAACATACAATTTACAAATATTCTCAACATGTGGAAAAGCTAAAGTCTCCAAATCTACAACAGATACTTTAGCTTTATCCAAATGCTGTGCTAATTAGGATATTTATGTCCACAATATTGCATAGGAAGCTCAGTGTTTAGTCCGACAAAGCTTTACTCTCTTGCTCAGTTTTCCTCTGCAGGGATCTGGCTCCGTGCACCAGTAAACCGCCCAGCAGAGCCCCAGCTGCAGCAGCGCCCGCCGACCTGGCACTTACTCTTGCAGCTACCTGAGAGGAAGCAGCAAGGGCCCCGACTGCAGCTCCCAGCGCTGCACCTCCAACTCTCAGCCATGATGAAGTCCACTCACAGTCAGGTTGCCACACTTGGTTTGCAGTCTCTCTCTATAAATCAGAAGAGGACGAATTAACCATTCTGCAATATAATGTACAGTACTGTTTGAACTGCTTAAAAAAGAAAGCAGGTGAGCAAGAGCAAGAGCAAGGTGGTTGTTTGTCTTATAAACAGATATAACAGAGTTGTAACAAAGAGAGCTGACTATAATATCCTTCTGTTCCCCCATTTCTCCATTTTACTCACTTCCATCTGGGGCATGATTCCTTGTTCCAACACTACCAGGCTTTTCTGTCCTGTCTCTGTAACTTAAAGAGGATCAGTTAATCAAGGCGTACTCCTCATTGTGTTCAGGCTCCATGTTGATGATCAGGTTGTACTCACCAGGTTTGGGATCGTCTCCATAGTGATGTGATAATACAGTGAATGCCCATTTCTGTTGTCTGCTAAACTCCTCCAATGACTTGAGGTCTGTTAATGTGTTCCTGCGGTGGTTACCTTGATTAAAGTGAGCAACGTTCACCTCATCAGTTCCTTTGTTCTGATAGTGCCTCTGCATCCCTTCAATCATTGCTTCCAGCATTTTTTTTGTGTCTTCATTTTCCCTCTTCAGTCCTTTTATTTTCTCTATGAGCTCTGTTGCTTCTTGTTTGTGCTCCATCATCATTTGATCCAGTTCTTTATCTTTCTTCTCGTACATTTTCTTCAAGGCTGCAGCCTCTCGCTCTTGCTCCTTCATTTTTTCCTCCAGTATTTCCTTCTCTACCTCACTTCTTTGCTTTGTCTCTGTTATGGCATCATCTTTCACAGCACACCTTTCAGTCAGGCTTGTAATCATCCCGTCTTTCTCCCTAATGACCAGTCTGAGCTGGTTGTTCTCCTTCTCAGCCGCCGTTAATCTTACACTAATTGCTGCTTCATAGTCTTTCTTTTGCCTCATTTCTCTTTTCCTCTCTTTCTCTGTTGTCGCCTTCAGGGCTTCAATCTGCTCATCTTTCTCTTTAGCTGTGCTGATCATGTCCTCCACCACCCCCTCCTTCTCTTCGACCATTTGCTTCAGGAAATCATTCTCCGCCTTTGCCTTCTTGAGCTGCCTTGCAGTCTTTTTGGAGCTTTGATCCAGTTTTCTGTTGCTTTGTTGCAGATTCATGAAACTCCTCAGTAAGTATCCAGTATCATTCACCACAAATGTCTCCTCAATCTTCTCCAATAGTTCTCTGACCTGATTGTCCCTGACCCTGTTGGAGTTGTCAAAAACATGATACCTATTTCCACATTTGTCCACCAGCCACTGCAGAGCAGGCCATCTTTCAATGTGCTCCTCAATACGAGTGGCTCCCAGGTTGTCCCCCCAGGTGAACAACACAATGGATCGGGTCCACACCCAAACTCCAAGCAAGCTCAAGTGTTCTTCCACATTTATCCTGTCAGTTTCAGTAAAGGTCTCATCAGCGCGTAGGACCACCAGGATACCATGAGGAATAGGAGAGCACAGAGGTGCACTGTGGGTAATCTGCTGCAGGACTTCCTGGGGAGTGTCCTCGGAGCAGTACCGCCCATGCCAGCCAGGACTGTCAACAACGATGATGGCTTGGTTTGTGTCAACATGACCCTGTCTCTCAGTGCACAGTGATGTTGTGTGTCCAGCAGGAAAGAGTTTATTCCCAAGGATGGTGTTTGCAGCTGAGCTCTTCCCAACCTCCTTAGGGCCCACAACCAGAATTCGAAGTGGTGAAATCGAAGGAGTCTCTCCTGGATTTAAAACATGATGCAGGATTGTTAGTTTCAGGAATACATTTTCATCTTGAAGTAATCTCTTGTTTGGGGATTGCACTATAAAAACAAACTGAGTAGGTTCTTGTTTATTAGAGAGCTCAATGCTCCACCAAGGTACAATCCAGCTGTACTGATGCTACAGACTGTGGTGAACTATAATAAGCAAGTGGGATTTTCTGAACTTTTGCAGGATTTTTGGACAGGATCCCAGAACTGGCTTTAGGTAATACCTTATTTCAAACAAAAACACATCCATTGAGAGTTTTCCATTTGCTAACACACAAACAAACAAACCACCACAGACAAAACCTCCTTGGCAGAGGTCAAAATTAAAGTGATAAATATCATGTGTTTCCCATGATGGTTTTTTGGTTGTTTTTCTGGAATAGAGGAGCAGTGTTGAAACTCTCTGGCATTTGTTCCAAGATAGTTTAGTTTATAGATATTACTTGTTAGAACCATAAAACCATGTTATGTTTGACAATAATAAAAATGATTTTCAATAACTTTGAACGCTGCACTGATCTTTAACCACTCTGTGATATGAATTAGCATTTAGTTGCATGTTTACCCAATCAGTTGGCATTGTTTTAGAGTAATTTAGAAAGATAAGAGTCATATTTCTGTCCAACTCATAATTATAAGTTAATATTTGACCTCCTGTTTGCGTTGTAGGGTGTGGTAAAGGGAAGGACCTATGTTCAAACACGGGTTCACAATAAACGTGAGCTTTTAATTAATAAAAGCCGATACAAAAACAAGAGGGAAGGTGGGTGAACCAAACCAGATGTGAAAACACAAAGCACAACTACAACAAAAAACTGGCAAACCCCAAAAGATCCAAAAATCATGGGGAGCACAGGAGATACAGACAGGTCAAGGTACAACTACAAACTGGAAACTGAAAGAGGGACACACACACACAAGGACAGACACAGACAGAGCCCTTGGCCAGTCTCCCATCAGCATTTAAGGCTCGTACCTTGGCCTTCTTCTTCCACCCTGGCAGCACCATTTAGTTTGGTTAAGCCTTGGGCCTGGTTAGCTGAGTACCACACCATACAACACCTTACGCACACCATCCAGCATTCACTCACAAACACGCCTCATAACCTTGAACTAAATTTGTCTGAGTTATCTTTTTTTAAATAAATTTTCATTGAGTTTCAGTTGGAATGTGTGTCTTCCATCTATCTGGTGTCATGAGTTGAGTCAATCATGACATTTGACTGGTAAGATCAGATAATCTGATCCTGTCTGGGGTAAAAAAAAAAAAATTGCTCTTAAATATAATGAGCAAATAGCCATAGAGAACCATTAGGGGGCAGTAAAATGCCACCACTGCATCTATAAGCGAAGGAGGAAGAAGAAGGACGTGGTGGTACAAACTGAAACAATGAAATGTTTTGGCTCTAGAGGCAAAATGCATAACTTTGTCACATTTTTATGTATTTTGTGAAAAATCTACACACACGCAGAATGATGTCTACAATTTGAGAGTATTCAGTCTAAATCAGACATGGATTATGCCTTGGTGGAGGTTTGTGCACTCTAGGGGCATTTCCACTGGTGCCGCCTCGCTTCGCCTCGCCTTGCCCTCGCCTTTAGCGCGTTTCCACTGGCAAAAAAAGTACCTGGAACTTGATACCAGGTAAGATTTTCGTACCTCCTCTCCTGCTGTTCCAAAAAAAAGTACCCAGTACGAGCAGGTACTAAAATCTTATTGGTCGGAATCGTCACTGCATCATTGCATCATTGCATCATCACTGCGCAGCACGTAAACATTTGTACCAGCAAGCCGACAGTCTGCACGATTATAGTCAGAATAACAAGTTTCTACTATGTGGGGAAAACCACTAAATAGCTCCGTTTAATGTACAATAACAGGCTTTAGTGCAACGTTAAAATTTTATTTTAAAAAATCAGCAGAAAAAAACATGAGCTCTGAGCGGCCGGTCAGTCAAACAGCTGACGGAGGTTGTAGCGAGAGCTCACATCTCTGAAAACATTGCAGCAAGTTTTTAACCAGGCTCTAACTTGAAGAATTAACAACATATTTGAAGTAAAAACAACTCATTTCTCGCCTGAAACAATCTTCAAACTGCTTTTTGTGATGCCACAACAGGAGGATTATGAAGTTTACTTCATCAACTTTCTCCTCCTTCATCTTATGACGGGCTACAGGGAGGAGGCGGCCCGCTACATGGAGGAGGGACTGTTTTCTGTAATGGAAATGCAACCGAGGCGAGCCGATCCGGGGTGAGGCAAAGCGAGGTGGCACCAGTGAAGTGCGTCATCTGTTTTCTACTTTTGAAGCTGTAGAGGGGGACTTGAGAGTTGGGTGGGAGTTTATTCCTAAAAGTTACCACTTTCCCATTACACAGTCATCCACTGTCACAAAAATGATTCATTATAGCAGCAATCAGTGATGCTTACCCATTAGAGATCTGAGTGTACTTCTGGTCATCTGAGCATTTGTTTGCCTTGAAGTTGCTTTTTTATTTAACTCAATCCTCTCCCTCTCAGTTATCCTTGAGACGTCTTCATCTGTAGTCACATAACCAACTCCTCCTGCCCTCATGTTTTCTCCCACCACGGCATGGATCTTTTCTAAGAGTTCTGCAACCTGAGCAGCATCATCTTTTCCCCAGGTGCTTGTGTCTAGAAGGTGGTATCTATATTGGCATTTCTCCACAATGGCCTTGATAAAATCATGTTTTGCGATGTAGCTCTCCACTGACCCCCCTCTCAGTCGTTCACACCTGGTGAATATTACAGTTGTGTTTTTCCACACTGTGTCATTTAACAGCTGGAGAGGTCCCTCTATTGTCCACTCCCTGCCTCTGTGAGAGCTGATGGGTACAACCATGAGGAAGGTGTGAGGTCCCGGAGGGCACATGGCCATGCAAGCTGCCATGTTTATGTTCACCAGGCCGGGGTCTTCAACAGAGTAGTGAATCCACCTCTCAGGGGTACTGACCACCACAACTTTCCACCTGCCATCAAGGACACCTTGTCTCCTCACACACATCTTCACATCTCTGCTGATGTCAAACATTTGTCGGCCGAGGATAGTGTTTCCTGTCAAGCTCTTCTCAAGCCAGTCATGCCCAAGGAGGATGATCCTCAGCTCCTGAGGATAATGTTTGTCCCCTGCAAGCAGACATGATTATGCAACAGCGCTGCAAATGCCAAATCTTAATCACAATCTTGCAACACATGCAGGTGATATGAGACAAAAATAGACTACAATTAAAAATTAAAAGCACTGAAAGAAGCAGGCTACCAACAAGGAAATATAAAAATCAATGCTGGATTGAAGATACTTAAAAAAAAAACAACTGCTGTTTTACAAGTGTTTTATGAGTAATATGTGCTTATAACACATTTGTTACAAATCAAGAATTCAGAAAATTTGTTTAGTTGCACAACACTGAAAACTGCCAATTGTCATTCTGTTACATAAAGACAAGCATTAATGCTACTGTTTATACTAAGAAAAGTTCATTATACTTGAGCAGCATACCTTTCCATGTTTGTGTTCTGCCAGTCATTAAAACCTTCTCTTCCATCTTGGTTTTTGTCAAAAAATGATTTTAAAGCTGATCCCTTGCATTTGAAATCTTTACCCAAACAAAGCAAAGGGAAGCCACATTGTCTGCTTTCAATGCCAGTCTCTGTTTTAATGTTCAAAGTTTGTTTCAGCTCTATGTCAGACCAGGGGTCAAAGTCCAGCCAACAGCTCTGCTTAGGAGAGATATCATACAATTAACACACAGTAACCAGCTCTGAAACAGCATAATTACAATAAGTAGCCTTTATACCTCAGGCCAGAGTTCAGTTCGTATATAATTGACTACAGTGGTACTAGTGAGTGAGTGGTACTGTGAGTGATGTGGTCTTATACAAACATTTTTACCTATTTTACTTGTACACTGGTGAACCAAAGCATGCATTAAGTCCCTCATGTGTTGCCACTGTGTTACATGCACAGTATGTGTTGCATGAATGGAATTACTTTACTTTCATTTTGTGCACTTTGAAATACACGACAGAAAATAGAAAACAGTCAGAGAACAAACCTCCGCCAAGGCCCATCCCATGTCAAATCTCCACCTCACTGTCTCAGAGTGTAGACATGACGAGCCTGCATGTGTGCGCAGGTATTCAGAAAAATCCATAAAAATGTGACAGTGTTGGCAAATGTTAAACCATATGCTAATTATAAGAGAATTAATTTCTGGGATCTTGTTAACATAGGTTAAAAGCATAGACTGTATTTAGAAAAGGGTGGGGCAAGTGGGGCTCAAAAGTGAGCCAATGCAGAAGTGCAAAAAAGTGCAATACACCTGATGGCCCCTGGAGGTTGGGTCCATGAAATACTCATCTCATCGTCTATACCTGCTTCTCCACTCTTGGGTCGCAGGGGTCTGCTGGAGCCTATCCCAGCTGTCATCAGGCAGGAGGCGGGGTACACCCTGGACAGGTTGCCAGCCTATCGCAGGGCTCACAATTTAGTTTGATCAATTCACCTAACCAGCATGTCTTTGGACTGTGGGAGGAAGCCGGAGTAGCCGGAGAAAGCCCACGCATGCACAGGGAGAACATGCAAACTCCACACAGAAAGGCCCGAGCCGAGATTCGAACCCAGAACCTTCTTGCTGTGAGGCACAAGTGCAAACCACTGCAGCACCGTGCCGCCCCATGAAATACTCTGTCTATATATATGTAAGGCAGTAAACTAAGCACGCCATCAGGGGGTGCTAGGGCACCGTTAAGTTTTAGCTTTTTGTCCCTTCCATGTACCCCTGGCTGGTACTGTGCAGGCAGCCATCTTGGTTTAATTTTGCTTGTGTTCTGTTAAGGTAAACATGCTCAGTGGCAGTGAAAATGTTTATTTTTGTTAGTTAAGATTATTTAAATGTGTTATGTGTTGTTTTTTTATGCTTGTGTTCTGTTAAGGTCTCAACCACAAGTAAATGAAAAAAATACAAAGGCAGCCCTGCGTCTGGAGTCTGATTGCTCCCATACAACATCCCAACATCAAACACATAGACTGTATAGTCTATGGTAAAACACAACGAGTCCCAGGAGTGTGTGGGGACTCCAGGTGCACCAAGAGGGGCAGCCTAGGCTACATGATATTACGGAGCCCCTAAAGCAGGGGTCTGCAACCCTAGAGCTGCAACCCTGCATGTTTTAGATGTTTCCCTTTTCCTACACACCTGATTGAAATGACCAGGATCGTTATCAGGCTTCTGCAGAGCTTGATGATGAGCTGGTCATTTCAGTCAGGTGTGTTGGAAAAGGGAAACATCTAAAACATGCAGGGTTGCGGCTCTCTAGGACCAGGGTTCAGACCATGTCCTAAAGGGACATGAAGAAAAAAAAATTAATTAGAAAAAAAAAAGTGGCGGTATCTAGTGCGCATCAGATAACTATTTTGTGTGCACGACATAGCATTTCTGGTATACAGAAGAGTATGCATAATTTGTTCAAATCTTCAGTTCATGAATTAGGTTGAAAATTACTGAACACTGCCAGCCACTCTGGAGCCACTTTAAGGTGACATAATGCCTCCTATTTAAGGCATAATTCATAAACAAACTTCCTTCCTCATAAAACTGTTCACACGCTCGTTTACAAGTAGTTTCTTCTTTCTTGACTTGGCTCGTGCATGTAATAGTACCTACAGTAACGTCTGAAGAGGGCCACTATAAAAACTGCTGCAATGTGCTTTCAGAAATTTCCTATAAGCTAATTCCTCCAGATATTTTTAAGTATTTTTCCAAAGTGTAACTTTAAATGATCATTGAATTGTGACCATAGCTGTTATTTGGATAAGTGTTATTTGTATAGATAAATAGAAAAAACTAGAAAGTGCAAACTCCATGATGGCACAATCCAGCTCCACTGATGCTATAGACTGAATGATGTTGCCATCTTGTGGTGCATTAGAAAAACTCTCTTATCAAAACAATTTCTCATTATAACAGATATGGATTTTTGAGATTTTTTTGCAGATAGAATCCTATCCGCTGATCTCGACCACAACTTCATTTTTTTTTTTTTAAATCATCTAATGGACAAGACAAACAAACAATCAAACCAACACAGGTGAAACATAACCTCTTTGGAGCAATAGGAGTGGTGTTAAGAAAAGCAAAGATAACACTCAGTTTAACTTCCCCAGAAAGCCTTTTTATTCAGTTTCAAATTCAGAGTTAATGCCACAGCTGTTGCATTGCCAGTCTGTAAAAGTCCCTGAGTCAGAATTAACTCGATTCAGTGACGGTGCAATAACGCACATCATGCAAAAAAGTAAGTGACTACAGTAAGAAACCATGATTAATTACAAAGTCTGAAAAATGCTTTGTGAGCATCATCTGTGACTGCAGCCTTCTGTCTGTGGTTTGAATTAGAAGAAAGGCATCACTGAAGGTATTTACAGCTCTGTAGTGTTGAATATAGTAACAGATAATTTTGTAAACTGCTCAGTTAGAATCTTTTCCTTCATTTGGTTGTAGCCTGAAGTCACGGTGCTGTCGTTCAAAGGAGCTACTGTAAAAGAAAAGAACAACATCTCTGCCATGTCTAAAACTGAGCGTCATAGTCATCATTTACAATATGTACACATTTGTACAGTTTCTCGACATCCCCGTCACACATCCTGTGACAATATGTCCAAAATGTCCTGTGGACATCTGATTGAATTAATGAGTCATTCAAAAGGTCTAAAGAGCAGCTAAGTACATCTCTACAATTTCTAAATGTGTGACATTCATCATTTGTGTTATGTACATATTTTCAGTTTACACAGTTCACACATTGTCACACTTGTATGACTTTATACTGTATCTCAGTTGAAAACTGTGGATGTGTCATGATGAATGATGAATGTGTCTGTGTAAAAATGGTTCTGTTGATGGAGAAGAGATGACAGGAGGTAATGGTTAAAACTGATGTGTGGATTTAACTTTCCCCACCCACTGGTGTCAAACTGAGCTCTGTTCCTTTAACCTTCACTGCTGTGTGCACAGAGAAACTCACACACATCCAAATAAGTCAAGAGTAAAGAGTGGCTTTGTGATTAAATCCTTTAATATTCTCAAGTGTTTAAATTGAAGAAAACATAAAAATAGCTGTAGAAAACAAAACAAACGCTGATGCAGAGGGTGCCCCTAACTGGATATTCTCTGAGGTTTTATAAAGTGGTGCGTCATTTGACTGAGGAATTCAGAAAAGGAAAAAAAAAAAAAACCACCACAAGTTAGTTTAATGTCTTTATCTGAATAATAATCATAATAATTATTTAAAAGAAAACACCCAGTGTAAAAACTTTTTCCAAGTACTGGTCTGAACCTCTGAGCAGCTTTTTCAACTCTGGACTCAGGTTTTTACTGAATGACAGGATGGACTGAAGTGGTTTCTGATGCTTTACATTGGCTTGGATTTAAGGGAAAACAGGCTGGGATCCTAAAGCTTTATACACATATTTGAGGTAATGCAACTCAAAGTATGTGTGTATAAAACATGAATTGATTAGAATCTGAATTCCATCATACATAAGAGCCAACTTTTTCCATTCTCATTTTTCTTTATTTCTTCATGTTAAAACTCTGGAGAAAGTCACTCACCAACTAAATCCAACAACTTTCTTACTGTACTGGTGCACATTTACTTTTCAATCCTTCACTACCATGGGAAGGTAACCTCTACATTTTCACACAAAAATTAAGCAGTGCTAATTAAGGCTTGCATGAAATCTGTCAGGTTTGAGATAACTACAAAAGAGAAAAAGTACACAACACTACTGCTGCCGAGGAGTGATGATTCCCAAAGAAAATTAAGCCAACAAAACAAGATGAGTGACAGTTACTCCATGTGGCACGGGAAGGGAAAGGAGAGGAGAGAGAGTGACACAAAATATCCCCTCTACATCTTTGCTACCATTGTTTGCATTTTGGATCAGGAAAAAGTGGCTTGTCCAGGTGTCGGGGAGAGATCCACTCCTGTACTGCAGCAGCCAACATTGAATTAAAAACAACCCAGTGTGGGAGTCTACAACTGTGAAATGTACAAAACTGCAATGGCCAGACATGTGCAAACTGTTTGCACATTATGCATGAGCAGCTTTCTGTATCTAATGACAATGCACACAGTTACATACACCTTAACAGAAACCTCAAATCTTTCTAGATATCCACTTTAAAATGGTTAAAAGTGGTTGTTAAATTATTCACTCGTGGCAATCAAACCAAATGAATGCATGCTACTCCACCATGCATTGTTGTAACAGGTAGGAGAGGGTGTGTATTCAAACATAACAGAGGTAAGAGGTGGGTGCTGTTTTTTTGTCGTTTTGTTTTTGTTTTTTTTTTGTTTTTTTTTAAAGGGGTGGCAAATAAGCAATCCCTTGCCTGAGCAAGCTTGATTTAAGGCAAAGGTTAAAATAACACTACTACAGTGTATCTGAAGGGCAAAGTAACATGAATAACAGCTGTGTGGTGACATGAAGACAGTTGATGACCTTCTTCTGGCGCCTGGATCTGCTGCCACTCAACAGCAGAACAGTCACATGAAACAGTGTGTGTGTGTGGGCTGGGGGGTTGAACTGCTTCACTGTTGAGACTAAAACTGCGGCTTGAATTAACACCATGTTTAGGAGGAGAACATCCAATTAAGCATGAATGGTAAGATGTATGCAAATGTGTAAAAAGCAAGTGAAAAGAGGAAAGAGAAATTTCTAAAAGAGCTGTGATGTGTCACAATGCATCTGTGGGTTTTGGTGCAGCGGGCTACAAATGAGACCTGTAACAGATGGTAGGTATCCTTGATAAGGAGTTTTCACATTCAGAGCCCTTGGTGTAGTTGAATGGACACCAGCCTCTCTAAACCAGGATGTTAAGGGGTCAGTTCACCAAGATGACAACAGTAAAATTATTTTTTTTATTTTTTTTTCCCCACACTTAACCCTTATCAAGGTCAAGCCCTAGAGATGATGTTGAGACTTGGGTTGCTCCCCAAGTACAATGAAGGTGAACTGCTTCACAGGGGTGGTGTTGAAATAATCATAAATGACATGTGAAGAACACAACAGCGATGCCTGTTTCTTGAAACAATGTTTCAACTACTTTGACATTACAACTTCACTTTTACATTCAACATATAGTATCTGCTGTTAAGTTTTTCAAATGTACTTGTATAATGATTTCAGCCTCGTTAAGACAAGTTTATACACCTTCACTGTATTGGTAGTAACAATCTGAGAGGTACCTTGACCATATAAAAGCCATAATCAACTGCCTAGCTGTATACTTAAAGGTAAAATGGTAAAGTTTGCCAGACTTGGGTGAACTGACCCCGTTAAGGAAAACCAGGCTGGGCCTCAAGGCACCGATTCCCATTACAAGTCCCACTTAGTGAGAAAAAGGGAGGGAGACGTCCTGCGTGTTACAGATCACTGTTGCTGAAATGCACTGCCCTGGGATGGAGACTGAGATTAGAAAAGACTGAATGTGGATCGGCTCTGTGTTCTGTGGAATGAAAGAATCAGCGTGACCCTCACTCCCTGATTGGCTGATGACTGTGACAGGAAGTGGAGGCAGGTGGTGCAGAGCAGAAAATAGGTTGAATGGTGGTCAGTGTGACCTCGGACATGTTAGGAGCTAACCTTGGGTGTTACTGAAATGTAATGGGACTTTGATGGGGGCTAGCTGGATTAAGAAAGATGAAGGAGAATACAGTGCTGCATCTCCCCCTCCTTATGTTCTGTGATACACCAGAGAGCTTTAGACCCCAGACCCTCTACACTCCTCTCTCTCATTCTAGTGCCATAAGAATCTTTAATTCTGGTCTCTATTATGTTTTCACAGCTTGGTCTCCTTCCTGGCCCACCAACTGACTTGACAGTAGGAGGAGAATAGAGTCGGGTAGGGGTGAGACACCGCAGGGCGGCCATACAGAAACGCCCATACACGGGAGGGGGCGACACACTTTAGTTTTGTTTCTTGGCCTCCTGGTCGCCGTAACTGGAGCCTGTTTTCTTCACCTCAGTGACCCCGATGAGGCGGCGGATCGCTATGGAGGCTGAGGAGAGAACAAAAGAGAAAGAAAAGAGTGGTGAATGAGGACAACAATAAAAGAGGTTGAATAACTCAGGGCCCTCAGGAGATTTCAAAGCCTGGAATTTCACACAAAAGTCAAAAAGAAAGAGGTGGCATCAGTTTTCCCTCAGAAAGTCATTGGAGCAGGTTTTATTTACCTATGATGAGGAAGATGATGAAGCCAATGATGAGGAGCGGGGAGCCGCTGACGGCCACTCCGCAGGCAAATTTGATGAGAGGTGAAAGCAGCAGGGTGGCCCAAAACAGGAAGTTCAGCAGCGTCCAGAGTCGGCGAGGTGGGATAATTGTGGGTCCGGGGAATTTGCCTTCCTTGTTGTACGTTTCTTGTAAAGCATCCTGAGAGATGGGGAAATTAAGAGTTACCACTGATTCATTTGGTTTCAAACAACAGGAGCGTCCCTTAAACTTGTCATCAAAGTAAGATCAGAAATATTTTTGGGCTCATTTGGGAACTACTTCTCTCATCAGAATGCATGAGCTGAATGATATCACAATCAGAGCTTCAATTTTAAAATGAGATAGGAAGAAAGCTTCCATTTGACAAGTAAATAATCCAAACATTGCTGTTAGTGTATGTACAAAAAAACCTGTAAACCAATGTAACCAGAATGCTGTGGTCTGAAATGAACAGTGGCTCCTGTGTAGATTTTGGGCCTTTAGTGTGAGCTTACTTTCTCCTGGTAGAGCTTGTGCAGCCAGTTGGCACACTCCTGCTCGTCATCTGGTATTTCCTCTACAGGGAACCGCCTGGATGAGAGAGAGTAAAGAGTTGCACAGGATTATAGTTTGGCTTCAGTTTCACAGCCACACACACTTTTGCTGTAAGAACTGTGTCTTTTGTTTATGATATAAAGAGAAAAGGACATATAACCACTGAGAAAATACCTAATGTTTACATTTGAGTCAATCACAACCACAAAAAATGTACTTGGTAATTCATGCTGCACTATGCACAGAGAAGCAAAATTGAAAAATATAGATGTAGGTGATATGAATTATGTCAGAGACTTTGATAACAATGTTGAGGACTTCAGGTGAAGCCTTCTTCTGCACTAAAACCTGATAAACTGGAGTCTCCTACTCATTATATATATATTGTCATCAGTTGTAAAACATGATCTTGGCAGCAAATATGGATCCCTGTTTTAAAAGGGAATGATATACTCAGGACAGCAGAAAAAGTGAAGAAAAATATTCTTGTTAAATTATGTATAGAATTTTTTTTGATAAGCACAATAACCAGACAGGGCTAATTAAAAGTTTTAAGTTAATACAATATGTAAAGGACTGAAAGATTCAGTTGCATTTGGCTAACTGCAAATGTACTTTGAGCCTGTAGTAGCATTTACCTACCACTAGAGGGCTCCCTCAACTAAAAGGCACACCCCCTCTGCTACAATGACCCTCCTTTGTGATGCTAACATCCAATATGTTTAACAGCCTCCACTCTACTTGACCTCCAAACTGAAAAAAATAACCTCCTGCCTCCAGTATTTTTGCTTCTCATAGTTTTACTTGAGTAAAATCAATAAACACAGTAAATCTATACTTCAGTTTTAACAAAGTGGGACCCAACCCCTGTGCCAATCAAAGCTATTGTAATGAAACCATCAACATGCTGGGAATCCAGCCAGAGTCAGTGCCTCTTAGATCATTACAGGACAAAATACGACTGGAAGTAAGCCAACATGCTTAAAGTTCATTCATCATTATACACAGCTGACAGTGCCATTTCTTGTTACAAGAAAACCTTATGGTTCAAAAGTAAATGGTGGAAGTGGCCAACACTCACCTTACACTCATGTCAGCTTTGTATTTCTTGCCATTGACGATGCCCAGGAGGGTGGGCGTTTGGTTATCTTGGAAGTTAAGAGTCACATCATACACGGCAGTTACTGTTAAAAGAGAGAAAACAACAATAAGAACAAAAAAACGTGAGCTTTGAATACAGTTAACTTGGTGTGTGTGAGAGTGTGTGTTTGTCTACACTACCTGTTCCTTTAAGACACTGCAGTGTAGTGGTGAATCCTTTGGTTCTGGGTAAAAGGTGATACTTGAGCTTGGGCAAGCCTTTACTCTCTGCAACCTGCATACTGATTTGGTGTTTCTTCTCTGTGAAGCGGGTGCCCTCACAGTACAGCAGAAACTGTAGAGAGAGAAGAGCTGTGGTAAAATACACACACACACCTTTACAAAATAAATAAAGTTTAAAAATCACAAGCTCAAGGTAGCCTTTGTTCTACTGTGTCACCCCACAACCCTCTTCTGCTTGGTTGGATTACACAGTTCACTTCAATGTAGCATTACTCTAAAATAAAGTCACTGTCTCAGTGACATTAAAGCAAACAGGTGGATAGCGGCTCAACCAGAGACTGTATATTTGTCTAAACACACAAAAGCTGTGTCATTAGCAGTGGCCTGACGCTTGACTTAAGGGGTAATTAGATCAACTGCTGATCTGCCTAATCTCAGCTGGTGAACTGGTCGAGTCACTGTGAAAATCTGTAACACAGATTTACACCTTCAGGAAAAGGTGAACAACAAACACTGGGGCCCTGCTGTCACCCGATAAGATGCCATGAATGTTTATTTAAACAAAAAGAAGTAAAATTTTAAAAAGTCTCTTGAAGCAGGATGACATCTTTAAGATGTTTATGCACAGTGGAAAGTCCAGTTCATGCAGTTTCAAACAAAACAAAACAAAACAAAATCCAAACACACCACCTCATGTTGAGCCATTTTAAATACAGCTGGTGCACTCAGAGAACTGGATGCTAGTGTATTACTTCGAAGATCATTCTAGGTAAGAGAAACTGGGTCAAAGGGCAGCAACTACAGCATCATTTCCCACCTTTTAAAAGGATAGTTGTTTGCTTTTCTTATTAAACCTAACAAACTATTGTTAAGCAATTAAAGGATAACTACAGTTTATCACAACTTCTTTTTATGTCTCCTATTTTGTACAGTCATTCAGCAGTAATAAAACTTAAGGTTTAAACAACTTACAACTTAGTGAAACTTGTCTGAAAGAAAAAAATGATAACTGCTCAAACTGTTCTAAGTAGCTTCCCCGCTAACTTTCTGGTTGACCTTTGTTCTACTGTACTCACTGTGCTCTCATAGTTTCCCTATGTAATAAGAGATTATTAACTCTGTGCCTAGAGAGCAGTCAGAGAGCACAAACCAGTGCTAAAGCATAATCCAGCAGTTTTCGCTGTTTCCCTCTTGTGGTAAAAAAAAAAACAAAAACCCAACACCATCTCCTTAAAATATTCACTCATTAAAAGCTATACAGGACACCCTCTGATGTTGCCCCAAGTCTGCTACTTAGTTTCCTTTGTTCCTCTCTCTCAAAAAAGAAAAAATCATTGCCAAGAAGGTTTGTTCATTTGTTTGTCAGCAACATTACAGAAAAACTGCTGAATCGATTGCAAAGGTCAAAATGAAGACTGAAATGTTTTACTTTTAAACAAATAAAATGACCATCTCTCCATTACACATTTAGAATCCTATATGTCATAGCCACACTTCACTAAAATGACACACTGCACCTAGAAGTCGTCTAAGTGGGTGTTTCACAGTCTTGATTATGCAACTGGGTTACAGCTGACTTAATTCAGAAATGCAATATGGCATTCATGTAAATGGAGCACAAAAAATAAACCTCCAAATATCTGCTGAACTGAATGCCTGAAGATGGACCAACACAATGTGTGTGACAGTACCTACCCACATATATTCAGGATAGTCTTTAAGTCTGCTCAGTCCATTGAAGACAGTCTTGCGGTCCTCCTCCCACTTTCTTTTGCAGAAAACAATCTCTAGGAAGTACCAGGTCCAGCCAATTAGAGGAACTTTCAGTAGCTCATGCTTGGCGAGCACTTTTGAACTCTACAGAGGGAGAAACGCACATGTTATTAGATTTCTCACACTTAGTTAAGTGAAGTTATAAATAGCAGCTATAATGTGAACAAGTTTTAGTTCCAAGACAAAAAGGTGTGGATCTGAGCATCTCTTTCAAAGCTGAAAAATGAGTCATAGCTTGGTGCTTAACTGACCCCTAAGACACCGTATCTTTCACACATGGTCCAGCCACACAGGAAATCGATCTCAAAGTTGTGGTTGAGGATAATGATGACGTGCTCCTTGCCGAACTTGTCCACCGTAGCCTGGTCGGTGTATAGGGTGCAGTCTGTGCCTGACCACCACTCCAGCAACATCACCAGCTCTGCAGAGAGATGACAGCAGCGTGGGCACTGACTGCAAATTATCACTTAAAATACCTTAAATAAAAAGAACTCTTTAAAAAGGTACAAAATTAAAGCCTATTTCATGCTATATTATTCAGTTTTGCTGTGATTTATGCTTTAATCTGTCACTGTGACAACCCACGGAGATACACGGATCAGCAAATTTGTACGAGCATTGTGGATCTTTCACTGGGTGGTTAGTATTATTGTCTCACAGCAGGAAGACGTGTGTTTCCACCTACAGTCAAAGGACATCTTGCTGATTGATGATCCTAAATTGCCCGTAGGTGTGAGTACACTTATGGATTGTTGTCTTTTTCTGTGACAGTGATAATCAGTCCAGGGTGTACCCCACCTCTCGCCCTATTCAAGCTTGGATAGGCTCCAGGTAACGGAATCAGATGACTGCTCATCTCCAGCTCAGAATCAATGCCTACTACCCTTTTCTTGTAATTTCTCTTATTAACCTTTCATAACAATCCATAGCAAGAGAACAGACCATCATCTACTTACGACTCCAGAGGGAGTAGGAGAGCCGGCAGTTGATTCTGCGGTAGAGCTGCTTGTTGATCGGCCAGAGGATGCAGGTGCACAGCTGAATGAAGTTTATGATGAGGCCGCTCACCACAAACACGAAGCCCATCAGCAACTGCAGGATGAACAGGCCCTTCAGGTAGGCCAGCAGCGCCATGGCTGAGGGAGCCTGGAGAGCTGGGGAGGCTCCTCTCTATACACTACGACCAACCTGACAGAGAACCGAAACACAGCACAGAGACAAGGGGGGAAATTATGGGTGTGTAGGGTGGGAAATTTAAAGCTGATAGACATAAGAATAAGTACTGATTAAGTCTGCTGTTCTTCACAAAATATGCTTTAAATAATTACAAAAATAAAAATCTTACCACGGTGGAATCCTTTTACAAGCCGCGTTTACACGGTCCTTCGGCCAACACCACAGACCTGAGAGACAGCAGAGGAGGGGTTTAGAAAACAGAGGCAGGAGTGATGCATAAAAAGCTACAGCACAACGTCATTATGAGAATCTAATAAAGTGCACTGTGCATGTTTCATCAAACGACTTGAACTACATTAGCTTATAACACAAGGTCAGAAATAGCCTGTATCATTCTTAGCGTGGGCAGTAACTGAACATGAATGGAAAGATAACTGCAGCAACAGACTGGTGGACACTGTAGAACAACCTCTGGTAAGTGTCAATAGTTAATTTGTTTTTATTTTAAACTGAGCAGATCAGAGCCTCAGTGGTGAGGATTCCTGTAGTTAAGTTGTAAAGGAAGAATTTTCTACCTGTGACTTGGTTTCCTCAAATCTTAAAATTTTACTCAAATACTGACAGCTAAATCTGAATGGATTGTTAAATACATTTTTACAAAAGGTCGAACAACAAAAATTCTGCTTCTCAAATGTGAAAGTTTGCTGGTTTTCAAAGTTTGGTGTCGATTTAAATGAACAACTTTTGTTTTTTGGACAGTTACAGCAACATGAGCATCAATAGTGAACAGCTGCAGCCCAGTGAACTGGAAACCTCCAATGGTCACGGTGACAGTGTGTCTGACACTATGAGCTCTGTGAAGCAGGGTGTCTGGCTTTGGCTGAATAAAAGTAAGCACATAATGAGAATGATGCAGGGAAGATGTTTATACAATCTGTGCACTGTCAAAC
The DNA here is from genome assembly GCA_900323345.1 of Pseudochromis fuscus. Lineage (NCBI taxonomy): Eukaryota > Metazoa > Chordata > Actinopteri > Pseudochromidae > Pseudochromis > Pseudochromis fuscus. The sequence goes on along the minus strand of OOFC01013660.1, from coordinate 4,694 downwards.
GGCCAGGTAACGACTAGATGCTGGATACCGCAGACTGACTATCCTCAACTGGACTGTTCCAACATCTGTACCAAAGCCCATTAAGGTGTAGGTCAAGCCAGTTTAAAGCTTTTCTGAAAAACATTTCTAATCTGTAAACTGTGTGGAGGCCCCAGCCACTTCAGGACTGTCAACTGGGCCTCCACCTGCTTTGTTTTACATGTCGCCCTAATGCCTCAAAATGCATCTCTGAACCAAGTCCTGCTTTACTTGACTTTATCTTCTCTTCACATAAAATAAAGTAAGACAACAAGAAAGTCCAGGGCATAATCAGCGTTAATTTGATTCACCAGAAAAAATAAACTGATACTGCTCTCGTTCATGAAGTTTCATTTATTACAAAAGCTTAAGTTGTGTTTGCTCCCGACTATTTTACAACTAACTGTGCAACATCAGCATATGTACACTCTTGTGCATTCGCTGCCACAACTGTGTCAGGGAAGCAGCAAAAGAGGAGGCTGTCTACTGCCTTCCCACATGCTAGACAACAAGGCAGAGGCTAAAATGATGTGCCTGCTGTGTGTACAGTCTTCAACCACAAACACTGTGTTGTTCACATAGTGGATGGAAACAATAGTTTCTTATAATAGAGTAAATGTCCAGTCTATGACCACACAGCCATTGGCCATCCTGCACAAATAACATGTCTGGGTGAAAGTGAGTGAGATTTGTTAAAAAAGGCAACATGGTAATATGAGATCCTTTCTATCTTAACCAATTCGAATCTACCAGATAACCTGAAGGCAGTGTTGAAGCAATCTAGGTATATCTACACCCATTTTTATCTCTTAAGACTGCATCATAATTATTCAAGGACCGTCTCACTGAAGAGCAAACTAACCTAAATCAAGCCACACTGTTGACTTGAGGCCCGATTATTGTGGGTGCTATTGTGTTTTGGGAGGCAACAAGTATCCCTCTGACACACTGCAACACAATACACAGATGAATGAAGTGCCTGAGAAGGAAAGGCCATGAAATCTTACATGCAGTCTTTTGGGCAATGAGCATACAATGGTTTGTGAGATGTCTCTGAAGTGTTGAAATATTGTCAGATGTGCACACGCATCATGTATCACCTGATCACCCATTATCAGTCCAAACATGCAACCTTTGTTCATACTGGGAGAGAGGGACTGGGTGGGTAAAGTTGCAATTGCTTGTTTCATTTGTGGCTGACATAACAGTATTTGGTGATGCTACAGTACTAAAACAAAAACAATCAAGACCTCAGTGTACATTAATGTTGGGATTTTGTTTCAGACAGCTTGAAAATGATGAATAGATGTTGGGTAAATGTGTAATGTGTTAAGAGGAAGTCCAAAAAAAGCAATGGTTAAAAGATAGCACTTGCTAGAATGTTGATGACACTTATCAGTAACCTTCAGATACAGGCGTTTTTAGCCATAGTACAGTTTCAACAGAATAATTATGCCAATCATCAACTCTTTGATATGGCATTTGTCAAAGATGTGAATTAACCATTAAATATTCACCAAGTTTCCAAGACAAAAATCATTCTGCTGCTTTGGTTTTTGTATTTTTAGAGTTAACCTCCCTCACTCATTGTTATTTACAGTATTATTTTTTCCCTTTACAATCAGCCACTGTCAGTGTGCATTGTTTCAGCGCAAGCAGAGGATGGAGAAGTTTCCCCGCCAACTTCTGCTGTGGCAACAAGCAGTGACTCTGTATGCAACAGCTCAGATGGAGGTATTTCCACACACGCCATGAACTTTGTTCTCGTTTTCCATCTACACACACACACACATTAATACACACTCTCCTTTCTGCTCCTGCCTCTGTACATGCCTGGAGTCACACAGAGCAACCACAAAAGCTTTAAGTGAAGGCCTTGATTCACGTAACAAAGTGCATTTCACCCACCCATATGCATTAACGTTGCCTGTATATACACTCTACAATAAGGCAGCTAATCAGCAGATATTTGATTTGACAATTTGGTGTCAAGTTTTCTACCAAGGCCTTGACAGAATGTTTCTATATTTTTTCCACTTTCTTGCATACATCGCTGCATGGATCTTTTTGAAGTTAAATATCTGCCTGTAAAACGGGACGACTCACTAAAGAAAGTCGGCCGTGTATCTGCTGTGAATCGATGCAGATCCTGAGCCGACTGTGTTTGGGGCTGTGAAATTAAACTTCATCTTTAGTTAAAAATTTGTCAGGACCCTCCGGTGAATATTTATGGCAGACGTTACTCCTAAATTTCCTCAAATTGACATTTCTGTGCTGCAATTTCTTTTACCAGTGTGCAGCATGGTGATACTGACTTATCTGTGATAAAGAAATGTGTGATAATGTCAGTGGGCTCTAATAAGGCTGCATGAGACTGGATAGCTATGTGTCTTCCAATACACAAAAAACAAATATGCCCTTTTCACCTTTTTCTACACAACATATTGACGACTACTGTAATGTGTTTACACAAATAACCAAATAAACACGTCAAGGTAAATCTTTCTCAACATCCAGTAAACATTTCCAAGTTTTACCAGCCAAGGGTAACTGATTGGATCAGTGCTCCTTGTTAGGGTTATATGGGTTAGTAGTTCAGTGTGTAGGCAGTTAAACCCCATTTTGATCAGTGCTCACACCTGACTGTCTCCAGACTGAAATCTAATCTCACTGATGTTGAGCTGAAAACAACACCATGACTTAATTACATGATACTAATTAAGCAAATCAACTTTTGCAGCAGGGTGAATGCAAATGACAGGTGTGTTTCTTTGATACAAGCAGAGAAAACATCCACTCTGTCGTGAAAGATGTCCAGAAAAACACAGCAGAAACAAACCAAGTGAAGGCCCGCTTCCCTGAAGGTGTAGGGCCCACCTGTGAGTTCACTCTGCCCCGGAGGAAAGATTAGCAATGCTGACTGGGTTAAAGCTGCTTAAGGCCGGACAGCTGCTTCTGCTCTCCATCAACTGAATACAGCTTCTCCACCAACAAATAACCACTGCTTGCCAGGATTCTCAGATATGAGAAAGGACTGTTCAAATATACATTTACAAAACCCGGTGAAATAATGACAATATTCACCCATGTTGGGTCAGGAAGTGCTCTTTTGTCAATGCACTTAAATTCTTAACAATTCATTTGGTTTGCAAATGCCTGTGCTCCACTTACTGCTGTGTATCGCTGGGTTCTATACAGAAGTCCTATTCTGACCTCTCTATCTATACCGCTCTCACATGTGACTTACCAGTAGACATAGTAGGCCATTGCCATGACCACCATTGCCCCACAGATCCCAGTGAAGATCATGACAGCACTCTGGTTCAGCATTTTGGCTCCTGGTATCCCACCAATTCAAAGCCAGAGTAAAAACATAAAGAAAAGGCCCACAAAGAGCAGTGGATAGTCACAGCCGGTCCTGCTTCATAGCCATGATAATCCCACAGAAGAAACGAGGGAGATTATGATGATGACAGCAAGAACACAGCCAGATCCCCGGACCTGTCAGAAGAACTGCTTAATCAGCGCAACAGTTTACTGGGGAACGAAGTATTGTCTCGAACCAGGAAAAAAATAAAACTAAAAAAAATTGATCTCCATTGAGAACAAGTGAATAGAGACAACACCCAAAACGCCACAGTGGATTCTTAGAGCCTACTGCTCTAGGAAGACAGCTAGAGGGATGGCTCACTTCAGGAAGGAAGGAGGGACACATGGACCATAAGCAGTGTCTTACATGCATTCCTATCCTCTAATCCAGTGGATCAGATTAGTACTGATTAGCAGGCTATGGGCACCCTGGATATGTCACAATTCATTACCATTAACAAACAACAAGCCCGGGCTGTCCCCTGCTCGGGTGGAGTTATCAGAATGTCATCTGCTACACCACAGTAACCAATCTTAGCACAGAGTTTCTTGGTTCACCTTGCTATTAGCCACCTGTTAGCGCCAGCCAACATTAGGTAAGTGATAACCCTAAAGAGAGGTTCAATAGTTTCCTTGAACGACCTCTTTGTGTACCTCTTGCCAGGCTGTGCTTTCTCACTGGTTAAGTCAAATAGGGATATATTATCCTAAAGCCTAAAAATCAGAGATGTTCATCCATCATCTTTGTTCCCTTACTTCTTGGCTTTACCTTGGCTATGAAAATAACCACTTGCAACAAACCTATATTACTCAGCCACACAAAGATGGCTAACGGGGAGTGGGAAAACCAGCAAATGCCTTTGGGTTCTTGCACACAGTTTGTTAATGTGATGCTGACAAGCTAGCAGAAATAAACTGTCAAGTGTTAGCTGAAGCTAATAGGTCAAAGGTTACAGTACAGTCCTGAGGCCTTACCACTGGGCATCAAAGCTAAATACAAATGGAGATAAAAATACATTGTGATAGCTGGACAGTCAAGGTCATTCATGTTTAAAAGCACAAAGAGCTCTCAAACCTTCTATAGCTCCACTACTGCCCAACACTTCATAGCAACTAGAGTTATTATGTTGTTGGTTGGACCATATATGATATGTGCATTTAAAATAAATATAAATCCACAACAGCTACATGTTATATTTGAAAGGTAAAACACTAAAAGCCATTAAGTTTCCTTGATAATGAAACATACACATACAGGCCAGAAAACAAAATCTAACATGGAAGATAATAGCACATCAAGAGAGATT
>OOFC01013659.1:0-28678 GCA_900323345.1 Pseudochromis fuscus | reverse complement strand
TTCGCTCTATGTTCTACAGGATAAATCCGGTTTCTTGGGTAATTGCTGAGATCTGGAAACACAATGACCAAAGTAAGATGGGGCAAATAAAATAGTCGGGCATAGTCAAGCAGTCAAGTTGAGAAAAAGCTAATAGCTGAGGTAGATCCACCTATCCAAACCATGTCATTAGTAGGTAGAACAGGAAGTGATGCAGTTGGTAAGCTTGTGCTGTACTCCATCACTGCACATTGAAAATGGTGCATGCACAATCTGAAATTGTTTATGATATAGCCTACAAAAGGCCAGGGGGAGTCACCCGAACGAGACACAGGAAACAGATAACTTCTGGGAGTTACTGAACTTCCTCAAAAAGAGGAATGTTTGGGGGCGTGGTTACTTTGATTGACAGGTCTGGTCTCCAATGAACTGGAGACTTACGCTGCATTCATGTGCACCTTGGAAGCTCCCAGAGTTGGGAAGTCATTCTCCCAACTTTGGTGCGTTCACGTGCTTTCAGGTTGGAAAGTCAGGAAACAACAAACAACATGAATGCCACGAAAAAGACGTGTGACTTTTACTCTTCAGAGAGTGTAAATTATACACTGAGAGCTGTTTTCAATATATTTGTGACAATGAGGAGCAAAGGAAACATATCAAGTGAGCCAATATATATGCACGTTGTTCATATAAACTTCTGTTTTATTTGTGTGTGTGTGTTTGTTTCTTCCAGGTAAAAAAAAAATAACTGCTTACTTCAAATTTTAAATTTCTCACCATTGACAAAACATCATTTGCCTGCTATGTTAATAACAAATACAACATCAAGCCAGAAAGTCGGACACTTATTTCTTTCTCGAGTTTCCAAATTGTTTTTCCAACTTAAGTGGTCAGTCACACGCATTTTCCGACATGGAAACTCGTTTTCCTGATGTTTCTGACACCACATGAATGCAGCATTATTGGGTGGTGTCTTCAGGTTCAAGACTCAGACCTGCCTCCTTCTTTCATCCAAATATGGTCACTTCTGGCTCCAAACAACCAACATGGCAACGTTCAAATACCAACCTCCTCTACAAACCAATGGGTGGCTTCATGTTAGCTCCGTCTATTCTATACAGTCTATTTTAATACACTGTGATTCCTTCAAGATCAGAAAAATACAGCAAAATTCCCGTCAAGGCTTTTTTTCTGCCTATACACTTCTTTCTGCGCAAGTACAGACAAACCAGTCGACACACAATAAGGTCGTGGTCACACAAAGAGAAGTTTTACATTGAAATCTACTCTCAGTGACGTGGTGTTGAATATTGCTAAGGTAATTCAAGGTTAATTAAATTCCTCATACCTGTGACCAGTTAGTATTCTAGCTTTGAAAAAGTATGCACAGTGCATAGAAAGTGGGATGAACAGAGAGATTAATAGCAGCTCATTTTTGCCCCGAGGCCCTTGGCAGATTAATCCAGCCATGTCTGGAGGTTAGTTTAAAACCCTCCTCTGATCAGCTCTCCGCTCCTGCTCCTCCACGCACCACATGTATTTTTAGCATTGTGCCCGTCATCATATTATTATATAAATTGAAACAACTTAAATAAGATCACAGTAACAGTTGTTTGCTTGCCTGAGTGTACTATTTTTGAACAAACCTGCAAAACCCCAGATTACATGCAATGCACAGCTTTGCAAAATTAAAGCTTTCTGCAATATCTGTGGCATCTCCAGTATGATTAAGGAAGAGTTGCAACGAGGTGAATATTAATTGCAGGTTGGTGGCAGCACACAAGCCTCAGTGCCAGTGGATGAAAGACAAACATGACAAACACCTTTCCACCAGCCTGCTGTTCACAGCTTCATCAGACTACTTCCTACAAATGTATATTTCATATGGACGCTTTTTTTGAGATTCTCCTGCTCACAGTCTGAGTGATAGTGCAGGTAGAGTGTACATGACAAGAAATCAAAGCACAACTGGGAACAAAGGAGGGGATCAGGCAACCAACAGCATGTCTCCATGTTTCTGGGGTCATGCGGGATACACCCTGCCTATCCACAGTTTCAAATGCCATTTTCTCCCTGTTGATACCGCAGCGCACGTCATAATGTCCCTTCGGAGGATAATCAAGTCTTCTCCTGAGGCAATAACTCACGATTCAACGAGTGAGGGTGTCATGGGGAACGGTTGCTCAACTGAGGGCCCACGATGGCTCCTCAGTGAGATACCACCTTTCACATGCACTATTCAGAAGTTGCACCACGGCAATCAAGATGTGCTTCACTGAAAGCAATCATGTGCAGGACGCTGAGAAGGAAAGTGAACAGGAAGGAAGAGAAAAAACAGGACAAACACTGGAAAATAAACTTTTTCTCCAGTCAACTGCAAACAGAGCTGGTTTGAGGTTATAAAAAAGGATGACTGTATTATTTGTGAGTTATATTTAATAACGCACAGGTGGGGGGGGTGCATCAGAATTCACAAGAGATGGATCATGACACTTGTGGCATTTAACAGCATTTGTTCAACCCTGCTTCCCCCAGCCAGCTCATCAAGAGAGAGACATATCGTAGGAGAGGCTCTGTGCAACAAGCTAATCCGTCTGGGTGAAGGGATAATGATGTACTTGCTTGACAGAAAAAACACAATCCCACAACAAGTGTAACGACAACCGAATAACAAATGCATGCTGCTCTGAAGCTGCGCTTAAAGAGTTTCACTAATGAAGCCATTATGAAACAAACACAGATATTAGTTTGGGGACCTTGGGCACATATCTTTCACCTTATTACTTCGGCATCTGTTGCAATAATAAATATCCAGTTGATTGACTGGTTTCTAAAATTAACCACACATTTACTGATGGATAAAAGTGAAATTTGTTTCAAACAGATCTTTTGCTGATTTAGTAAAGAGTGAATAAAAAGAAACAGCAACGAAATCCCATAAAAAAGCTGTTTTTTTATTAGTATTGGGCAAAAAAAATGCAGACTTTCACTAAATGATTATTGATTTTGCAAAGTTGAGTATTCTCCCATGGCAGAAGTTTTGAGACTATAAAAATGCTTGCTTACTTATTTCTTCAAAGAACACAGAGTTCAGCCTTCCCAAGGCTGTTGCATTTAAGGGGAAATAAATGCACCGCATTACTTGATTCAGCCGGTTCATCCTTCATTTGAGAGAAGAAATCTGTCTCCTGTGAAGTCATTTCTATGATGTTATTGAGACAAATCTGAGAGCAGTTAAACATAAAGCTGATGGGGACTACTGATCATATGCAGGGTAAATTTATGAAAGCATTTCTGAGTTCAGACCTGTCAGCGGCACTACGGTGAAACAAAGGGGGCTGTAATTACAGGGACATTCTCAGTCCACAAATGTCAGTATCCATTGTAAACTGATGTCATGAATTTCCATGTGAGGCTATTAAACACCATGGAGTATTAGCTGCTCGATCGCTAGGCGCTAATGTGAATGAGAGTCATCAGATTGTGGCTGTTTTTGGGTGGATTTTTGCTTTGGCACTTTCTTCTAAATGAGACCGAGACTTCAGTTTCAATCAGTGAGCCCAGTGAAGCAGCGAATGCTTAAAAAGGCAACTGAAGATGAATGAAAAGGCCCTGACAAGCACAGAAATTTAATAGCTGCCACTTGACGTCATATCTTATCAGTCATTTTAGCAAACCACAGGGGATTACACCTTTTGACATGCAGCCTGTGCAGCGCTTAAGGCTGAGATACTTACAACAAATTTAGCATTCAAACCTGTGAAGTGCCATTTAGTACCTGCTGGGCACTTCTGACTTTTACTGCATTTATACATAGCTACATACATATGGTACAGTTTTAGACTCAATTTATTTACTAATGCATTTATTCCTTTTTCAACATCTTTTTATTGCCCGAAACTTTATAGACACTTTTTTTTTTTTTTTTTACAAGGTTAGATGTATATGCATAAGTGCCTATATATCCATCTATCATAAACACATATCTAGACTGCACAGACTGATGGTTATACAAGAAGCTTTCATCTGCATGGTTACATATGTGAGGGTATCTGTATGTGAACTGCTGTACATCAACCTGTGGCCATACTTTCAACTCAACACAAAAGAAGAACTACCTGTTGAATGAGTCTGTGGAGAGGATTTCCAGCCCCTGAGACCACAAATTTCTCATTACTCTTTCATCTGAAAAGGCAGCGAGAGGGGAGACGTGAATATTCGGTGTGATATGTGGAGCCTTTGGGGTCCACTGTGTCTCTGACTGCTTGTGCTGATGGCAGAGGGTTTGTTTGTGAGAGCGCTAGGGTGTCAAGGCACCCAGCACTTAATCAAACTGTCAGTCTGAATCCAGAGCGGGGAGGGGCTGACCAGCCTGGACCTTGACATGCATAGAGTGAAACTACATGCAACAAGGCGAACATTACCACCCTGCTCCACTCCCAACCTCTCTCCTCACCTCTATCTCTTGAATGCACCTGGCTGTTTAAGTCGTTAACCCTTCATCGCTCTATTTCCAATCTCTCTGTCTGATCGCTGCAGGGCGTAAACACAATGCATTTCCCCTCCCTTCGCCCTGTCATTCTCCACTATGTGTCTTCACAGTATAAGTCAACCTACCGTATACGCACACACACCTTTGTTCTCTCCCCTGCTTCATTTTCCCCTTCATTCCTTCTGTGATGCCTGTATTCCCTCTGCTAGTCTTGGTTGACGTTGTCTCTTCTCTGTCTCCTGCTGGGAATATTCGGTGCCAAAAGCATCAACAAGAGAGCAGGAAAACAGACAGGGAGAGGGAGCGAGGTGGCGAAGGACAGAGCAAGGAAAGAGAAATGGGATGGAGGCATGAGAAGCAGCAGCAGGCACAGTCCTGTAGCTGCAGGCGCTGACAGAGGAGCAGGTGGTGATTTACAGAGACAATTTTGAGGATAATTGTGTACATGATCTGCTATAAGGGACAAATGTCACAAAGGCCACTTTTCCAATAGCTTCTCAATGTGCCGAGCTATAAAGTTGAATTAAATACTATATTAAGTAAGTGCCGATCTGCTATAAAAAACAATGTGATAGTCAGTGGAAGTAGCTCCACAGCTTCAGGCAGTGACACTGAAACAATGCTGGATGTGGTGAGACTTTGTCAAGAGCGCTGGGAGCATAAAAATATTGTGTAAGTGCTGTTAATACATGTTCTTTGTTATTAAAATATAATAATATAATCATTCCACTTCTTTATTATTGGTTCTGATTGGCAGAGCACACATAAAATCAACAACGCAACATGCACAACCGCTATATAACAGGACATTGCACCAATTTTACAAAGCAAGATTAGTTTACTGATCATGATAAGTACAAATAGTTGTGTAGTGTCCACTGGGAGTCTGGAGGAATCTGAACACTAAGCAGCATTTCTTTGAGTTGGACACTATGACTGTGCAATAGCAATAATTTCCTATGTGTAATGCTGTAAGTTTACTGAGTCTACTTATCGTTTATATTAGATATTAGTTATGAGACATATTTCTGTATTTCCTCTGTTTCTATTGTTCTTAATTGTATAAGTCCTCCTATTAATACTGCTTTTCTGTTTTGCAATTTGCTGTTGTAACAGTGCAACTTCCTGTTGTAGGACTATTAAACAAGTGTGTTCTTGCATATCTTATGTGCTGAAAATCAGACGTCCTCTGCTGCTTCAATTCAAAAAGTCTCGTGAGTCATCTAACTTGTTGGACTGTTCCTTTAAAATACTACAACATGATAAAAATAAATAAAAAACTGTCAGTCTCATATCAGGCTTTTATCAGATTTTTTAACATAAGGTTCCAATCTACAACTTCCTGTTATTGTCTGTCCAGATTCTATTATCATTTAATGACTTGATGCATCTGAAAGCTGCCAACTGTCCCGATAAGAAATTCATTATTGTTCTGTGTAGTTTTTTCTTTTTCTGCGTGCACCTGCAAAAAACTGACAACTAGTTTTGCTGCGAGTATGGCCAGACTTCAAACCAGCAAATATCAGCGCACACACATTAGATATGGGTGAGCTCAGCCTCAAATTATGAAAAAAAACATATTAAACTTGTTGTGGGGCCTTTAAAGCCCATGTTGACCCATTTCACTGTAATTGTATATTTTAAAAAAGCTATTGGGCTGTTTAGACACAGTGTGAAGCCTTTGAGCTGTTTTAAAACTCGCATGTAAAGCACTTCTGTGGGAAACATTTTGCTGCTCGAAGACCCTTCACAAAAATAAATTACAGTAATTTTACTTTGGTGCTCACAGTCCAGCTTCATAACAGGTTTTTAAATACCGAGAATATGCCATGAGAATACAATTCAGTGGATACTAAACTGTGGTGACCACACATCACTGTTCTCTGGGCAGGTCGGCCTCTTTTTTTCATATTGCGACTGTGACAGCTCCACTATGTATGTTGGTGGCCTGTGATGCATCACAGCATTAATCTGACAAAGGATTCGGGAGTCTTACTGTATAAGTATTGTAGCTGAATGAAGCAGATTTATATTTATAGCCTGTGAAGTAATAAGAGTATCGCTGCATGCTCAAGGAAACACGGGGTGACACGGCTAATTCATCTCGGCGGCATCACGACAGCTGGGCAGGGGAGAGTTTGGGGAAAGGGGAAATGGTTCTGATGAATGACTTTCAGAGTGCGGCCGCTAGCTATAGCAAACAGTCTCCCAGTCCCCACAGGCCCGATGCCTCCTATTTGCCGCTCAGGGAGAAATGAATGAATGGCCCTTTGTGAAATAAATGGTCCCTTTCTGTCTGACATTTACAAATGAATCCTTCTTGTAAAACTAAATCCATCCATTTGTTTTATTAGTTGTGGAGGTGAGTTTCCTGCAATGCTCGAAATTATGTGGCTGTCATAAGCACACACAGTAATAGTGATTTAAGTAATGTATTATAGGAGTGACCGAGACTAATTTCCAGGGCTCCCGGATTATCTGAAAAATAACCCCAAAACAACATTAATCAGTTTAAATGCAAAAAAAAGAGAGTGAGGTAGTGTATGTGTGGAAGCTTTTCCTTGGCTTAGGTCTGAGGACTATATGTAGCAGGGTCAGCAATGGATGACTGAAGACAAGATCTGCAATTGTTTTATTTCCCTGTCGATACTTGGGAACGATAACTGCAAGACAGTAATGCAATCGAGTGCATAATAAATGTTTCAATAAATTGTATTGGCTTTTCCGTACCATGGGAGAGTCCTCAAATTAAGGTGGTGGCCTTTCAGATATCAGGAGATAATAGGCAGCTCAAATGGCAAGAGCATAAAAAAGTAAGATATGTATCGCTTCAATCAATTTAAAAGCAGCAAATGCATCCACCCTCCTCCACCTGCACCCCCCCTTAAATTTATTATCCTGAGCTTTAGATTTTTAATTCAGCAAAAGCAGCACCAACAACTTTCCAACCACTGAGATCGCCTGGAGATATCCCGTCACGTTCTACTAATTTTAATCCCCACCCAGCATAAGCACAGCTTACAATCAGGTTTACCAGCTACAATTAAGCAGCATATTCTCACTAATTGTAAAAAAGAAAAAGAAACAAAGCACTCCTTCAATGTGTTTCCTGGATGTACAGCTTTAATCCAAGCTCCTCATCAGAATTTATCCCTAAAATCTGTTTCTTGTTTCTCCCCTTTGGAGAGGCCTGTTTGTGCACCAGACACACCGGTAAACTTGATAAACTGCCGACAAGAGGTGAGTGTGTTTGTGTTACACCTCATGTCAGGGAGATGTCAGACATGCAGTGAAAGCAGGACTAACGAAGAAGGGTCGATCTTTGTCCGACTGGCTGACAACTCCTGAGAATAAACTGACACACACACACACACACACACACACACACGAGAAGATCAGCCAGAAAGGATGACAGTCCAAAGCTGCACAGTGGGTTGCACCTAAATGGATCTTTCATTTTGATTTCATTTTGGTCTGCGGTGTAATGGTCCCTCTGGAAATGCATTTACTGAAAGCAATATGATGGCTGATGGCCTCCATGAGTGTGTATGTATGTTGTGTATGTGTGCATAAAAAAGGAGGGGGGTTAGCAGATCCACTCGCTAATTGCTGGGATGATTCATTTGCTTTTTTCTCCTCCCTAATAACTCCTGGTGTGGAGCTGGCTGAGCAACGATGTCCTGATATAAACCTGTGAATAGGGAGGTGCGGGTTTGATTCAGCAGGGCACACCTCCCCCGCTGGTGTCAGTAATTCTTCCAGCGTATGCCAGGCAGACGTTATTGGTGTTAAGATTTGCATCAGCTGTGCTTATTAGGTTGTGGTAGTGAATAATGTAATCAGCCCCTCCTGTTGAATCGCCCAAAGGCAAGAAGCACCAGAGCTGCAGACATTGACTCGTCAGATCCTGGGATTGAAACAACAACCGCTCAATCAACAGACCTTCTACTAGCATTAGCTGATGATGGCCTGTTTACAATGTTGAGCTCATTTACATTTAAGGCAGTTTGCCACTGCTCTTGTCCAAAGTGTCCCACGGTGACGGTGGTGATTTGTGCTCAGATTCCCAAATAACAAGGTTTTTAGAGGACGCTGTTTGTGCTTGTAGAGCCGTGAGCCAAATTTCTACTGCAACACTGACAACGTTACTGGGAAAACACGTCTGTCCAAGCAAAAATATATTCTGTTGTTTGCCTGACGGTAAAAAATCCACTTGTCTGAATTCATATCAGCAAGTGCATTTTGTCTAATTACTACATTTTTGTTTAATTCTTAGTAAGATTTGTGTCTTCTACTACTTCAAAACATCTACACACAACAGGCAGAGCGAACACACCAGTGAAGCCTCATTTTAGCTTTGATTGAACTTTGATGGAAAGAGGACTGTGACTTTTTTCTCCAATTTCTCACAGATCTCTCCACAGCTTAGAGGTGGAGTGACTGCAGTGATCATAACTCTTTACATACAAGCAGGGATGGTGTTAAAACAGACATATAGCCTCAAGCTGTCCTTTAATCAGTGTTATTTAATTCTGTCTTAGTATTGAATAACTACATTTCTCAATACTGAGAATAGGTTCAAACCTGCATATCTGTCGAGCTGTTTATCAGTTCTTTTCCCTCCTTGCGGCCACACAATTGATTTCTGCAGCTTTAAGTTAAGCATGGCTTTTCATACATGCTGTATAATCACTGATCAATGCTGGTCCATAAAGAGATGTGGCTGTGTTACAGAACAACTACCGAAACGCATATAAATTACAGTTTACAGGTTTTCATTTCATTTGGGAAAAACTGATGTTCTGTGTCTGTGTCTCCTCTGTTTTCACATACACATACATGTACATATCCACACACACACACACACACACGCACGAGTCCAGGGTGAGGCTGGATGTCCTGCTGATTCTACACTCTGCAACAAAGAGCCACCAAGTTCCTAATGGAGTCCTGCTGACCATGGCAGACGCAGTCATCTATGAAACCCTGCAGAAGAGAGGCACTGAATACTAGGTCGGCCACAAACACTGTCTTGCTTTTGGGTACATCCCCCCCCACTGCAGACACCTTTTGAAAACCTCTTTTCTGTACAACTCCATGTACCAAAATAAGACTAGGTGACACTAAGTAATAGATAATTACTCTAAGAAATGGATTGGTACAACTTCCACACAGATATTAAGAGCATAATAAAGACTGGGAGGTGAAAAATGTCTCTGTCTGAGAGGAAACACTGAGTTAGAGTCCTCTTGGCTCTTAAAAGACCACCACCTTTCTCCTTACAGCCCTTCTGACATCTCCTCTGTCATCTGCAGCCAAACGTTTTACTTCAGCTCTGGTGTAAAGTACGGGGAACAATCCTGTAGGAAGCCATTAAGGCCCTCTCATCAGCCTAATTAGCTATCCGTAAATGGCTATTGGCCCTGTATAGGACACTTGTCATATGTCTTATTCATATATAATTGCTCGAACAAGACTGCAGTTTCCCTCATTTTAACATCATTAGGCGTCATTTATCTCAGTCGGAGAGTTAAGTGAAAGTTCCAACCTTTCATTTATGCCACTTCAATGATTAATTAGCATTTATGTTATGAAGTGTTGGCTGATATTGAAGAGAGGTAGGTATTTGTCCAATTTAAATGGCCCAGGCTTTATATATCCTGTTGGACACATCTTAAGGGGCAGCGAGTGCTGCGGCACCTCTTGTCACCAGCTACCAGAGAAGACTGATGAGAGATTTAATTAAAATGGGTGCATTTGAAAACACTGATCCATCACTGGGATAGAGAGAGATAGGACACAGTGACAGAGTGCCACGGTTGTTTCTCCTACTGGACTGTATTCCCACAGAAACAGTGTGGGATCTGAAAGGAGAGAGCGAGAGGCACAAAGTGAAAGAGGGATGGGAGTCTGCCAAGGCCATTCACACTGAACAAATCTCAGCTCATGTTTGATTTGTAATATTTATTTTTTAATCCCTACAACACACAAATAGAGTTTAATCCCTCAGGAAAACGGGCCTTAAAAAAAAAAAAAAAACAACCACTGTGTACCCACTGGCAGCAGCTTTAAATGGATAGTGGTCATTGCAGCTCAGTGGCTCTGATGTTGCACTGTAGAGGGAATCAAAGCATTTTTTTAAAAGATGGGATTAAGCATATTTTTGAGTGATTTCTTGTAAACAAAAAGGAAAAAAAAAAACTGCGCCGCATGCAGCATCTCAGCCAAGAACTCCATGAAAGGCAGTTTAGGTCTAAAAATGATTGTATAACACTGCCCTCTTGTGATCATTGTTTGATACAAGCGCATACCAGCAACTCACAAAAGTGGAATTACACAAGCTGGCAAGCAAAAAAAAATTAATTGCTGGAAAGCCTGGAAAACAAAGTAGAAAGAAGAGGAGGATCAGAGGTACCACTTTAACTAATGAGATCATCAAACTGCTGTAAATTAAAATGAGATGAGAAGAATATCTCTGATTTATTATATATGAGGTGATTTAGTGTAGGAGGATACAAAATTAAAACTGTTGTGTAATTGTGATAAGCTATGAACGATGCATTAAGAAGGGCACCTCTGGACTCCTGATGTGAAAAACAACTAATAATGGCCGAGAGGATAAGAGGAAATCAGACAGCGACCTGAATCTAAGTGTTAGCATAAATATTTAATGACACGGTGCTGTCACCTCATGGGGAGGAGGAAGCATTTCAGCAGTTCAAACTCAGAGACTATAATGACCCCTTTCAGACTGAGCCTATTTTCATTTCTATAACCTGAAATTTGAAATCCATTACTTTGGTTCGACTTGTTCCCACAGGGTTGAGCGCAGCAAACAGGGAGAGAGACACAACTAAAGCAACACTTGCACACGCCGCAGACACTGATGAATCAGTGCTTATTGCTTCGTGGCGTGTAGTTGTGTTGCCTGATGGATCTTACTTTCGAACCAGCTAATGAAACATCAAGAAGCAAACGTAGCTCAAGCTCCAAAGAATGCATTCAACTCGTACAAAGGCAAATAAATACAGAAAAAATGGCACCACATTACAAAGAGACCCACAAAAATCAATTTCCATTCGACGAGGTGACAGTTTAATTTGCCTAATTGGTCAAGGTGTAGAGTAACTGTTGCTCCACAAGTGACAAGAATAAATTGGGTTTTGCACACACTCAGCGCTGGCTGTAGTCAGTTAGTCCTTGTTGGGGGACACACATTATGATCTACTGTGCTCCTTATTTTTTTTAAGATAATCTACTATCATCTAATTTATCACGGCATATGCTTGAAGATAATTACATTACAGTCTCACTGATACAATCTCTTCCCAATGGCTGCTTAGAAGAAGTGCTGAACCATAACACGTATTTACAGCTTCGAGGCAGATGGCGAGGCCAGCTCTGGCATTTTATTTTCCTTTCTCTGAAAATATTCCCTCACGGTGTGACTGTCTGAGCTCGGGGTGTACAGACTGATGCTCTTGAGGAGACAGGAGAAGGACGTAACCAGAGCCACTGGCTGAGGCTGTTGACAATGCTGAGCTTGGGAGAAAGTCAAGCTGTATCTAATGGGATGGGGCTGGAGCAGGAAGCGCAGATTTGGATCACTGCTCTGAGGGGGGCTCACATTCTGCTCTGGGTCAGAAATGCTGCAACCTGAACCGTCTATCTGCAGGGCCCTAGCCTGGCTTCACTATTGACCCAGCCCCCTTAGCTTAGAGCTCATTGCAGCACAAACACAAACACACAGAGACACACTCACACATACATTCCCATGCACGCACCACCACAGAGAGAGATGGGGTACAGACAGACAGACTGGACACACAGACTGGACAGAAAGCCCCAGAGACTACGAGAGACAGAAAGCAATCAATCATTTCACCTCCCTTCTCTATACGCCAGCAATGGGGCCATTAGTGGCTCTTTAGGAGATTTAATAAACAGGGAGTAGCAGGGGTTCAGGGAACACTGGCACTGCCGATTGCCCACATAACGCAAAAATAAATACGCTCTATTGATTTGCTGCTCAGAAGAAAAAGGAAAACAGAAATATATTATTGCATGTTGTTAAGTAAGTAAGTGTTAGCCTGCTCTATAGAAAAAACCAAGTTATTCTACCTGCTGTCAGGACATAGTGAGTGTGTTTGTAGCTAAAGGTGGGTGGTTTGAAAATGTGACTTCTTTGTGTTGTTACGTGTTCACCTGTGTTGGTTTGTTTGCCTGTTGTTTGCCATTACAGAAGAACTACTGAATAGATCACAATTATATATTTATTTATTTTATTTTATATTTATTTACTTTCGTACTACCCAATAAACAAATGATTTAACTTTTGGTCAGACCAGAGGGTGAGGTCCTGTCAGAAAAAAATACCATCTGAATCCCTTTTACTTATCATGGGAAAAGGTTTTAACAAAGGAAGTAGTGACAGTGATTTGAAGCTGAGAGCAGAACACCACAGAAGAAGAAGGAAGCAGCAGGCAGTGGCAGAGCCAGGATGGAGTCTGTGATGATTTTGGGTGGAACAGAAATAACTATGAACATAAAAATGCATCTGACTAGAAAATAAGGGGCTTTATCCCTAAACATTTGTGTGTTTGTACTGTGTGAGCCAAGCTTATACAAATATACTATTATACTATTTACTGATTAATTATTCTATGTTTTTCTATCGATACTTACTTTTAAACTTTGTGTGTAAGGTTGTGTTGATTTGCTGATGATTTTTATTTATGTAGCTAGTAGTGGGGCCTACCACTGAGGAGTTGCACTAAACCTGACAGTAAGGGCAGTGGATTGTATTGTTTGCTTTTATATTCTACAGTGTGCAGTGCTCCAACCTACTGAGTATTCATCTCAGTTTATGAACATCAACATTACTGTGAGGTCATTCTCTCAGTGTACCATTGGGAATACAGACACATTTGCATAATTAAAAAAATCTCATTTAATGATATAATCAGACAAAGATGAAAACAAAAAAGATGCATCATTTAAAAGTAAATCACAACAGTCCCAAAGGAATTCACATTATAGCATTTTATTTTGGTCTAACATGAACATTAGAGCAGGGTCAGATCAGATGATCTCTAGTGTAACCGTGTTGCAGAATGAATATTGATATTTTCAGAAAACATGAAGACAGTCAGATTTTGATGAGTAATCATCAGTAATGCTGAGTACAGGAGTCTGTACAAGTGTCCGGCAGTGCTGTAGCAGGTACAAACTGAACACAGTAAAATATCCTGCTGTTTTGGGTATAAATTATAAGCTTTGTCACATGTGGATTTTGTTGGAAAATCTACACACACATGCAGGATGGTAATGTCTACAAACTGAGACAATCTGAGACAATATGAGACATGGATTATGCCCTGGTGGAGGTTTGTGCTCTCTGACTAGATATAGCTTCACTCTGTACTCAAAATATAACACATTGCATCTTCCACCTTAGATATATGAAAAAAAAATAAATCAAAGGTGTCCATCATCTTTAATTCTGAAATGTGCACCAAAACCATGCTAACTTCACTTAAAATAGCTCTATATGCTTTTATATCATATATGTCAAGTCTATTATCCACACACACACACACACACACACACACACACACACACACACACAATCCAGTCCATATATGTATGTATTTTTTAGTTTTGACTCTCTTCCCAAAGCTGTGGTTCAGTATCTTACCGAGGACGTTCTCCCTGAAATAGCTGGTTATAAAAACCTGTTCCTGAACACTGTCAAGGCAACACAAAACACAGCTCAAACTGTCAAAGCATTGCTTCAAAACAGAGCCACAAAAACAGCAAGAAAGCCTTGGCTTATAATTGTCACACGGAGGTCCACAAAGCCGAAGGAACAATCAATGATTATATTAGCGGGAGGCTGTGATACAGAAGGGTTCAAGCCAAATTGATAATGGCTGTAATTAGTCCTATTAGACCTGACAGAGAAATGATTACTTGTCACTTGTGTTAGTCAGGTCTTCAGCCTTACTGCAGTGGGAAATAGTACACAGACCAGCAGGGGTGCAGACACGATTTAAAAAAAACAAAAAACAAAAAAAAAAACACCACCAAAAAAAACCAAAGACCACACCCCTGATGCTACCAAACACAGTGCTGTGTTCAGCTCTATGCAAGGTATTATATAAAATGCTCTTTTTGTCTTTCTGACCTAAACCAGGCATCACAAACACAACTGAAACACTGCTAAGTAAATGCATACTGTTTTTCGAAACTTTTCTTTGCATTTTAATTATGGTGATTTTTTAAAGATAACTGATGTTATAAGGACAAGGGTACCTCTACTTTGAAAGCAATAATCTGTCAAAGTCTCACCAGAGTGCGTAAAATGATATTACGGTTCGAGGAGCGCCCCATCTAATTCAAAGTAAGACACTGTAAAAACAAGAATGAGTTTTAAAACTATACAGTGGCAGTAAAATATGTCATTGAATAAAAAGTGGTCACTGCCTTCCTATAATGCTAATAAAACAGCAGACTGCACTGCAGTCACAGGACTTTGTTTTTCTAAAAAAATAAAAAATAAAAAGCACATCAACGCAGGATGACAGCTGGTTCTACTTCACCTCAAGGACATTGGCCACATGCACCATTTTTTCCATTTGCGATACAGACTGCCAGACCTGGGCACTTTCTCAAGTTCTGCCTGGGAAAGACAATGAATCCTGAATAAAGATATGTTGAGTGAGATTTATAGTCTGCTGTCAAACCACTATTTTGCTATCTCTTTTTGTGCTAATACTCAGCCATACTGCCTGTTTGTGTCAACATGCACGTCGAATGCCTTGCAGTCGCAGTAAACTCCAAAATGCAAAAGAAATCCTTCAAGATAAAAATAGCTCTGTATTGCTGTGAGAAAAACACTATTTTCCATCCAGAAAAAGTATTTTCTTTGTGAGATGTGCCCTGCTGTAATAAAACATGTTCACCGCCCTCCTTCATAAACATCCACCTTCACGTCCACACCTTCACCATCCAAGACCTTCGCTCCACATAGGAGTGTGAGTCCTGATTGACAGGACACAGCCCTGTACAGCTCTCAACCCCATAACGTCAAAGCTGCTTTCAGTGGTGATGATGTGAAGTCCCTGATGAAAAATCACCTGTTAAGACAGGCTTTTAATTTTTAATGTCACATCACTCTGCTCTCCTCTGCCTTTGAATCTTCCCTGTGACAGGTGAATACATTTTAGACATAAAAAAGACATTTAATACAAACACAATAATATTCCTGATGCTTAATTTTGTCTCTAAATTTAAAGCACAAAATGTGAATGTTTGAATGTGTCACAATTTTTGAAAAACCAATCTAACCTTTTTCCTGGCTCAACAGTCCACAATCAAAATAGCAAGAAGGCTACTGACATTTATTTTTTTTTTCTCCATCTATTTATTTTTTGGCATTTCTGCTTGAAAAAGGACTCTGAAAACATTGAATGACTAATCATCTGTACCAAGCAAATACTAATGTAAATGTAACTTCCATGACTGCTTTTCTAATTTGGCTGCTGCTAACACTTCAATATCTAAAGTTAAAAATAAACTGTCCAGTAACAAATGCATTATAAATATATTTGAGAACAATGCGTCATGAACATGGATTAACACGGTGACACAAGTGCGGCTCATGTAACTCTACTACACCCATTAGCAGTCCGCACATACCTATCCATAACTGTGCAAAGGTCGAGCAAATCAATACACCAATCGCTGGATGTCGTCAACACAACTTAGCAATTCAGTATTCCACTTGTGTGCAATCTGATGTGCACACTCGTGGGAACACAAAGGGCAGCAGCCGCAAAGCCAAAAATTCAGGGAATGTGTGTCGAGCAACGAGCGGCGATGACGTTTCCTCCAGGCAACACACAGAGTCCCTCTGCGCCTGTTTATTCAGTACCGACAGCTGTATGCCAAGTACGCCACTTTAAGTAATGGAACCTGCTCTTTTTTATTTACAATGGAGTTTCATTAAAGCAGACAGTCTGACTTAGAAAACATTTTTATTTATGACACTGACTTCGGATTGTAAAGAACTGAATTACCTCACAACAATAAATAAACACTTTCCTCCATATCAATAACTTTCCTACCTCTGCAGTGAGAACTATACTACCCTGACTTCACACTTTTTAATAATAGATTTACTGGATGTTTTTTATTCTACCAGAATAAATAGGAGTCCATTCTACATTTTGGGGGCGCATTCGAATTTAAGATCCCCATAAACAATATTACCAATCAATAAAAGCTATCAAGTCTGCTAGATGAATACAGAACGCCTCTTGACTATATGAAGTGCAAACTTGCGTTGATGATTTCCAATTCAGAGTCTGCTGGTTCCCAAAGAGATCAAACATTTGAGACTATTTCAAATAATATTTCTGGCTGTGGGGCATTGGTGTGATTTACCTCTCTGAAGTTCTCAGGGCCACACTCTATACCTCTGAAGTTACATTCCAGCAGTATTTCCTCTAAGCGGTGCCGGGTGCGGTTGTAGAACTCGTCCAGGCTGAAGCGAGAGCCCGGCGGGCGGTCCGGCTCCGGAGCCAGAGGAAACCCCGGTGCCATCCCTTCTTCGAAGCCCAGCAGAGGACCCATGAAAATCAGGTCGCTGTAGCTCATCTGAGACTTCCGGACAAAGTTGTAGTTGCATATGGTGATTGCAGGAAAGGTCATATTGTTGGCCACTTTCTCATCCAGCATGGTGATGTGGTCATATTGGAGGTAGTATATGACCCTGTCGAATACCTGGTACAAGAAAGCAGACAGGGCCAAGAGGAAGACCACCGCCCACAAACCTTGGCGAATGCCGAACTTCTTGTCCTCTACAAACACGTGGTTGGCTCCGTGGAGCGAGCAGCCACCGAAGAAAGCGGCCAGGTCCTCCACCTCGGTGACGTCGTCCTCCTCCTCAGGGTAATCGTCCACCTGACTACACCCATCCAGGTAGTCCTGAGAATCTCCCTTCCTCACACGCTTGTAGTGGTCATCAAAGCCGTCTTTCCCATAGCCGGGCTCATCGTCGGCAGAGAAGGAGATGGTGCACATGATACGGACCGGCATGGTGGCAGGAAGGAGTTAGTTAATTATGTTGATCAGTTAGACAGCAATCTGAAGCTGGACGTCGAGTCCTAAAAGAGTCCTTGAGCTCAGTTAAACATCTACAGTGAAGTATCAACCAAAATACAGAACCAATCAAACACATATGATCCCAAACAAAGTCAAAGCAACATCTAAAGCAAAGAGCACGAGCTAAACCACAAACTCTGCTCGCCGCCAGTTCACTTCCACTGTGAGTTGAACTGAGATGCCTCGTCCGGGTTTGTCCTTGTGTCTTGGGGGCAGATCCATCCCTTAGAGCAAGTTCGAAAGAGAGAAGTAGAAGAAGAAGAGAAGGAGGAGGAGGAGGAGGAGGAGGAGGAGGGGAAAGAAGGTGAGGCCATGAGGAGTATAGGACACAAAATACTCCCGCAGGGCCCAGCTACAGGTCACCGTGCTGGGGCAGAGTTTCACCATTTACAGGAAAAAAACAAGGTTTGACGCAGCAGGAGAGAAAACCTAAGAGTCACTCTACAGTGGCATAAAAGCACTAAATAGGCTGGTAATATTCTGCTGATTTCACTGCTCAGACTGACCTCACTCCTCCCTCAAAAATGAAATGATCTCAGCACTGTTGTGTAATCGAATGCAAATAATACTTAGGTGTTATTGAGACGACTGCAGCTGGGCAAAGGATTCATACACTGGAATACATGACGCTGTGCTGCATGCAGAGGTGTCCGGGGATGAGTTTTAAGCTTAAAGACCACAAAGAACAACAGCAAAAACAAGAGAGGAAGAGGAAAATCATACAGAGAAAGTTCATATGTGACGCCTGACAAAAAAAATTAGCGATAACACAGCAAACAGCGGGGAGAAAAGTCTGAGAATTGAATTTAAGACTTTCATTTGCTCATTGTTATTTCAATCTAATGGCTCATTTTACCAACAGATCCTCCTCAAATTACAAACCCCCACATAGCTGCAAGCACTTCTGTGGAAAGCAGATTAACTGAAAGCAAATATGTACAAGTAGTGGAGAAAAAATAAAACATCATCTTAAATGGATCCTCTCATAATGGAAGATGGAGATAAATGCAGATTCCCAGAGGTGGTGTTGGTTGTGATATGAAAAGGAAACGTATGAGCCAGATCCTTCTGTATTGATCCACCTCCATTAGACAGCTGAGATTATTTTCAGAAACACGATGGTGCCAGAAAATGAAACGTTACACGCCTTTAGAGGGGATGACAGCACTCTTTACAATAAAAACCTACAGCTAATGATACCACAGGATACCTCAAAGGAACAGCCACATTAAACCTGTAACACCAGCGGGAAACACATTATCCGAACCGGATCCATTGTACTGAGCTTTTAAAACCATAACAACCCGCCAGGGTGTGGAGAACACTACTATCAAGTGAGAGGGTGAGAAAGGAAGCAGACTTGGTCAATATGTGTCTAGCTGCAGCTGTGTAGATTATCTATCACAGAAAAAACTGCTGATGATAAGACAGCAAACAACACGAGCAGTGGATTGGTTGCTGTATCTTGGAGCTGGCTTAACAGCAGAGTCTGATGGCCTGTGTTTCTTAAATATGTATTTGTGATCACTAGATAGCCTCCGGCATCCAGCCTGACCCAACAAGAAGGTCACAGAGCTCCCTCGGCTGCTTTCACAAGGCCTTCTGGGAAGCACTAGAGCATGAATATTCACACATGCTAACATCTCGGATTTGGCACAAGATGGTAAGTTGTGAAACTGCTGTGGAGAAAATTAAACTGTGCGAAGCAGAGCAGTGACCCTCGGAATAAAACGAGTTGATTAGATCCACGTCCCCTGTGATGAAATATCTTAATTACACTGTCAGTGCAGATATATTGATGCACACGGGGTTGCAATAAATCGGTGTTTGTTTTGACATCTTGGCATGTTCTTATCAAAAAAGAAAAAAAAAAAAAGACATAAATCTGAAACCAAGCATGACTGTCTTGCTCCATCTTTCCTCCATTTGTCTTTTATCCCTCGCCTGTTACTCTTTTGCTTTCAGATCATGTTCACCCTTCTTCAGCATGAATATGGACATCCACTAGGGGGCAACAGCAGCACATTTAATCCTGTAGCCTTTCCTCAGGGCTGAAATTGGCATGACAAAGCATCAAAGGACTCTGAAGGCAACATTTTGAGAGAGTGAGGATGCAAAGCATGACAGCAAAAAACATTTCAAATTTGTATTTTGTGTTTCACATTACCTATATTATAGAAATGCTGTCCCATGGGCAGTGAGGAGAATCATGTGGTTTCATTCTCATTGTGATGTTTTGAAATTGGCTGAACTGTAGAGCTGATGAACTACAGAAAAAGGGTGACAATGTCATACATTTCAAACAACGAAACAGCTATTGATTTTCTGGATTCACTAAAGATAGCTGTGGGCTTTTAAATCAACAGCAAATTGTCCAGACCCTTTGAACCCAAAATGTGAAGTCACTCCCAATAAATTACTGTGAATGATTTAAACAACTACAAGCACTTATGTCTCAGAAAAATCTTCTTAAAAAGAGATGGCCCCATGGGCTGAGGGCTTAAGTCGCTGACCGATGAGAGGTCTCTGATTCACTTATTTCCTCTCATCTCGACTGTTAACTTTCCAAAAAAAACCAAGAAAATCCTCATAAGGATAAAACAACATCCTGCAGAGACTTTGCATTTGAGCTTTCTGGGAAACTTATTTGTTTCTCCTGAAAAACCCCGAACTCTCAGAGAAAAGAAAGAAAGAGACAAAAAAACAAATCATGTTTTATACATTTTTGCATCGGGTCAAAAGGTGGCAGTGTTGTGATGTGAGTGTCCACGGTCACAGCTACAGTATATACTCCTGGGGCTGGGATTTCAACAAGGCCGAGCATTTCGCCATGGTCAGAGAGAGACGAGCGCAGGGCAGATGAGAGGAGAGGTTTAACGCTCCCTTTCAAGTCCCTCTCACCAGCTCCGCTTACAGCTAGGATCGACCTGGCGTTGCCATGGATACATCCTGGCCGTCAGCGAGAGAGGATGCACAAAGCCCATTACTCAGAACATGCATACAGTCACACATGCACACACATGGACACACATGGACAAACAGACACACAAACATCCAGAAACTGAAAAAAAAAAATACTAAAAAAAACCCATACATATATGTACATATACATAGTATATACATAGTGTGAAAATACTGGTACCACACACACAGATGCCTGATGCTCTCAGATAATTCATGTACTCCTCACAAATCTGACTTGAGTCAGAATCTGAAGCGAGGAGACGAGAGTCAAGACAAAATAAAGATATTACAAAAATGAGCTGACACACCGAGGCAATGATATTACTTGCTCAGAGGCAGCGTTCAATCAATAGTCTAGCATTCATATTCTTAGGTTATTGTGGGATTCAATGGATTCGGCCCGCGCCAGAAAAACAAAGAGCGAGTAAACAAGAACCGAGCTGCTCCATTCCCAGAAGATGCCGTGGCAGAATGAGACAGAGGCCAAAGGCAATGATGCTGTTCTCCAAAACACAATATTCTGTCTTCACCTTTCAACAGGGGCCACCGCTATCTGAAACACAAAGTGTTATACGCCGGAGCTCTCCTGCTGGGAGGTAACAATATTGAGAGAACAATGACCTATTTCTTTTTTAAGTGAGTTGTTGTGACCAAACAACACATTTCTCATTTAAAGAAGTGCAGAGGTGACATATAACTTCCTGACATTTCCGTATAATATTGTTGATAATCACAAAAGCGGTTCTGTGACAACTAGATGGAGTTCACAGTATAATATGAGACAATAAAGTTGAGTCATGCTTTTAGGAAAAAGGTTTTGAGTCATTAGTCTCTGGAGGCCAGCTCTTCAGACTAATAGTCATGTAGCATGTGGCTAACACTGTATTGTATTGACACTGTATAAGTTGGAAAAGTGACAAGCTCAAGGAAGACTAGTGTCAAATAACATTTTTAACTGAGTTTATAGTCATAGTCTTTTTTGACAAATGGTGTCCGTCCTTACACATTTATTTCAGACACTTAAACGCCACAAATATTCCAAATCTGTCTCTGTCGGCTCAGTATCACAAAGGTCATTTCAAACTTTTAATTGGATCTCAGCCAAGTTGCATATTCTTACTTTAAATCTTTTTTTTTGACACTGGGATAGAAAAGAGAAAAAAATAAAAAACAACAACAGCGGAGATTCAGATTTCACAGGTGAAATAAAAGTCAAAATAAATACAGTGTAAACAGTAACAGAGAAGTTTGAAGTATACCCGTGACACCAGTGCATGTCTGAATATTGTTTATAACTCATCTAAGGCAATAACTCCACAAAATCCACTGCTTTCTTTTTTTGCACCATCCTGTAAATATATGTACAAGTAAAAGTTGTACATAGTATCGTTTGTATAGTTTTGAGTGTGTGTGTGTGTGTGTGTATGTGTGTGTATGTCCAGTGTGGGATTAATAAAGTTTATGTTATCTTATCGTTTTCTTTTCTTTCTTTTTTTTTTTTGATGCAGTACACCTCCACACACATATCGACACACTGGCTGTAACATCATTCATAAGTTTCTGAATGTGTTTGCAAAAACACAAAGTAGGGTGGTTGGAATTTTAAAAACTGCTTTTACATGAACTTGAACCTCTTGTCATCTATGTTGACGCAGCTACCTCATCCCCTCATCCTATACTTGGTTTCTGGTCTACTGAAACTAGCAAATGGCTGTCTTATCCCTCTTCTCTTGTGTGACTAAGTTTGAAAAGAAGACTGTTGCAGTGAACCTAGAAAGCTCCTATATTCTGCGGTGGTAGGACATGTAAATATCACAGCGACCTGTTGTCTGTGCAGCACTGTGGAGTACAACCTCATCAGTACGATCAGTCCTGGGTAATCAACATTGTTACCTCCACCAACGAGGTTGTTTTCACTTGTGTTTGTGCCAAAGAACGAATCATCACATTTGGGGTAAGTATGAAGGACCATCTGTTATAATGAGACTGTTGCTATTTCACCACAAGACAACAACAGTGTTCAGTTTGTAGCATCAGCTGGATTATACCTCATTGGGGGTTTGAGTTTTGTTGGTTTTTCAGTTTTTGTGTTTGTGTGGAATAAACCAAGGTTTGTTATTTAGGTTTATTTACATGTGCAGGTGTATTTCATGCTCCAAATATAAGAGCTGCACAGACAAAATAAATCTTGAGCAATGAAGAGATGCATGTGTGAGATGGAAACATGCACTGGTCCGACTATGGAGCTGTGACACAATGCAGCTGGACCCTGTTTGCACTGGTTGTAACAGCACCCCAGTGTTGACTAAAGCCTTCAAGGAAGCGTCACTTTGTTCCCCAAGTTTGGGACCACCTCCATCATTGAAGCACCTCAGCCTGACCACTGACAGTGAAGCCATGTGGATAATAAGAGGCTGCTGCTCAGTGGACAGTGGACAGTCTTAAGTCATTATGATGCAGAGCGGAGTCAAAGACACTGGCAAATATTTGTCATACCAGAGCGAGGTACAGGAGGTGGGGAGCACGCTGCATCTCAAGTGGTGTTGGTATTTATGACATGCTTGAAATTCACACTATGTAGTGGTGGGAATCCAATGATGAAACGCAGCTGGCAGCACTGCGGCCGCCAAATGCTTTTAGTGTAAAAAAAACAAGACTAGACTGAAACAGACAGACAGCAATGTTGTTAAGGTCAGTGCAATTAGCACAGCATTGAAGTTGGAGATGGACGCCAGATGGGATTTTAGCAGAAGTACACAGTTAAAATCAATGGAGACATCATACGTCTGCTTTTAAAATCAATGAAAACCATGGAAACACCCGACTGTGCAGATCAGAGTCCAGAGCAGGAGAGCTTCTGCTTCTCTCCGGCTCTGATTGACATGTCAAATGTGAACAGAGCTGGGTCAAAGGGCAATACTAGCCGCTCTTTGATTGGCTCTCTTTCCTGCAGCATTACACCGTGGCACCGGCTCCCCTGTGAATGCGATTATCACTTAGACTAACCCATTACCTCCACAGTGGGGTCCCCCTCTGTCTCCTGTCTTTTCGTTTCACCTATTCTGAGTCAGCCTTTTACTCGATCTATCTCTGTTTGATTCACTCCGACTTTATCTCTTACAATTTCCCTGCTCTCTCTGCCTTTCCCTCTCTGTGTGCCTGTATTACTAAGATGAGCACCAGAGGGGCAGCGGGCTGCCTTTTAACACAAGAGCCGAGAGGGACACAGCTATCAAGCAGAATGGTTTAAATATGTCACTTGGTGGCATTTTCATAAAGCCAATTCATCAGGGCAGGCCCAGAGTCACACAGCTTGGGGATCTCAACACTAATATTAGTGATTACTGATTCTGATTTCAGGACCTCCATCTGCATCAGTTCATACACGCCATAAAAAGGCTCAGCACACTCCCTCACTATGGATGCATTTATTCAGTCTACTCCAACTTCTTTACACGGGCAATAATGCTTATCTTGTGTATATATATTATAATACACAGACATGCTGAGGCTGTGTTTTGAAAGTCTGGGGTCTTTTCTCCGGCTCTGTGTCTTGTCATTATTTTCTGTCTGACACCAATGCAAATAATGTGCAGGAATTATGTGACAATCCTGACATTTGCTGTACTGCTGCATTTTATTTTATTTTTTTTGCTAGATATGCCATATTAACTTTTTCAAAGTCTGCCAAAACGATATTATATATTCTGCTAGAAACTCTGGTGTCAGTGAATCATTTTCATTATGGTTGCTGAACAAATGTCATTAATTTTGCACTGCTCTAAAATAAGACTCGAGTTGCTCAAAACTCAGCGTGGATTGTGACTCAACTTTCCTTCGAGTCACACAGCGTGAGCGCTCTTGGATTTTCTCAGATTTAAATGAGACAGTACTGACTGAAGCACTCAATAAATACCAAGACTTGGCATGTTGTTCAAAATTTAAATTCTCTTAAAGTTTCTTTGAGGTTTTTTTTTGTAGTGGAGAAACCAATTAATTATGAAAAACTCGAGGTCTAACTTGTTACATGCAGATACACAGTTTTATTACAATCTGTCTACTGCTGAACAAAATCCACGACAAATGTTATATCATGGAATATGCGCATGTTTAATCAGAGCTGTGGAATAACACCAAAACATCCTGCTGTCTCTCTCTGGGAAATATCTGAAATTAATTATATTCATTTCAATTTTTGTCTTTGCACAGTTTTGATACAGACAACATGGATGAGAACTAGTTACAAATATCCGTCCTCAGTTACAACAGTTCTGTAAACTGTTATGAGAATATGCACCTGATGCAGTTCACAGGTCGGTCCTAACTCCAGCCGTCCCTGACTCGGGGTGGCTAGCTTGCTCCAGCTATTTTGTAGTGAATTTATCAACCCACCTACAAAGAGACAGACTGAAAAAAGACTGTTGTCATGAGGCATCATCTCAGGTTATGAGGTGAAGCCGTGGGAGTCTTCTTTAATAACTTATTTCTTTGACCATCATTGCCACTTTTGATTTTAATGACCACAAAGTAACACCAAAATGTTATCTGGTAAAATGCCCATGCCATGAGTCAGCGCTTGGCAGTCACCAAATAACACCAGTCTTATCACTTGTGTGCTGAAACACACATCGGTGCTTTATCTGAGGCCAGAGCAGTACACTGGTACTGTGTACACAGTAGTGTTGTCCACAAACCATAGACTTTGTATAGATGGACGAACCGATGTGGATATGAATGTTGGCATGGGGACTCTGACCCTTGAACCTGAGGATGCTGCCCAATGTGCATGAGAGCTCATTGGAGTCCAGACCTGTCAATCAAATCAACCTTAATGAGGATTTTTTTCTAGATGGACCATCAGATAAGCAGAGTTGGCTTTAGCTAATAACAAATGTATTGATTGAGTATTTCATGTATGAAAGGGACAATTTTTAAATTGAAGTCAATCGGAGCCAGTTTTCTGGAAGCAGCCTCTAGTGGCCGCTGGGAGTGTTGCACAGTTTTTCACCTCTGCATTGGTCTCATTTCATCCATTTGTATAGACAGCCTGTGACACAAACACATTAAAGCACCACAGTGAGTGAGCACATGCATGTTGTTGAACCAGTCAGTGCCAATCAATGTTTTCCTTCTATCCCTCATTCACTCATACAGACACACTATCAAACACATGGCCACGTGTGTGACAGCTCCTCCATCATCAGCAACAAACATTTGTTCCAGCACCATTCCTCGATAGATGATGGACTGTCAGCTGAGGCCAGATTCACCTGTCTCATCATGGCCAATCGCACGTGAATGTCTGAGTGCAAGCACCAGGTGCAGCTCTGTGCCCACTTTAGTATTCAGTGGAGCTACCTCCGAGCATCCCTCAGGAGAACCAGGGCAAGGGAAGGGAGAGTGGTAAAGACAGAGTAAAGCAGAAAAGGAGGGGGTAGGGGTGAGGAAGGGGCGGTAAAAAGCCTAGAGGGAGCAAAAACAGTGGGATAGAGGGAAGGCAGGAGCTATATGCCAGAGCTTGAATCTATTTGTCATGTCAGATAATATGACAAGTGCTCCAAAGGGGAGTTTATAACTAGATTATTGAGAGTACCTCGATTTATTTGCGAGACTAAGAGAGCCAACACTCACGGGAGGCTGACACACTCATCACTATTTAAAACAAGATTGGATTTTGTTCATTTGCTAACCGGATTATATTGTATCTTCGAGTAAAACTAAAAATTTGTCATGGACGTGGATTGTTTGGCTAATTGAGGAAGCATCAGCTGCAGTTGTTGATCCCTTCAATTCCACTAAGAGGCAACCTTACGCCTGAGGAGTTTTTATAACGTACGCTCTCATTCCCCTAGATATCCATCCAGCCATCTATCGGGGCAGTCGCTAATCAGTGTGCTGCATTACAACAGTTACTATGTTTAATACATGCTGCCAGGTCTAAAATCCGCACCTCTAGCTGAAGGCAAATCAATTTTTCGTCTCACAGCAGCGTAGGTGGGAGGAAGGTTTAAGTCACACTTCAGTCAGCAAAACCTTTGTGTTGTATAAGTTCTGAATAAGCTTGTCCCCGTGTGACTGTTTGCTCCAATAAATGTAACCGGCGGGCCTGGCTTGGACAGAAAATCGTAAAACAGAGATGAGGTTGCAAAAAAAAAAAAAAAACAAGGGAGTGATTTTTTTCTTTTTTTACATTCGCAAATAAATGTAAAAAAGAAATGATTAAGACTTGATGCTAACAACCAGTGAACTGAAGAAAAGACAGGAGAAGAGTTCTGCTTTTACTTATCAATGATAATGAAAAGATTCCTTGCAATGGTCCGTCCTCACAGTGACTTTGTTCTGTTGTCAAGGTGTCTGTTATTAAAGAAAGAAATGAGTCATATTGTCATTATGTGCACTGGTCCTTCACTCTACAAAACACATTTGAAAATGGCTTGTTTTTGCTCAAGAGTCATTTTTAAACGGCGATCCAACTTTTCTTTTATGAAGTTCCTGCGACTGTCCTGAGTATTAATGCGATGTTTTAATACTTTACATTTACCTCCTCAGCTTCTAATGACTTGTAGATGGTGAAAAAGATTAGAGAGCCATCAACTAGTGAAGATTAGGATCTGGACAGGCTCTGACAGGGGCTCACTATATGAGATTTACCATTTCCTCATCCAAATAAGGGCCTGGCTGCTGATTAGAAGGGGGCAAAATCAATACGCCCTCATCGTTCCCATGCTCGGTTGGAGCACGAGGCACTAAAAGAGGGTCAATGATTTAGCACATCTCTCGCTGAAGGAAATTAATAAACATGAGAGCGCGGGGCTGTGCTGTGGCATGTATGGCGTTTACATCAGAGAGGTGAGAATGATGGGGAAAGTTAATTCAGCAGCTAAGATGGCTAACACTGAGGGATGGAAGGTCACTTCTATTTCGATGCGGCAAAGTAATTTTTTTTCTTCTATTTGCGTTTTGTTCTCTCTCCATCTCACTCCTCCTTTCCTGGGAGATATTTGCAAATATCATCCTTAATTTGGACAAAGACATTTCTTTTTTTGCTGCATTTTCTCATCAAGTCTTTGGCTAATGTATCTATACGTGCAACTTTTTGTTTCACATTTCTGCTTCACTCGCAGCCTCTTGAGGCTCGCACATAGATGAGAGAAAATAAAAGATGTGTGGATTTACATGGGAGGGAGGGAATACAATCAAAACCTATGTATTAGAAAAAGCAGTACTTGCAGAGTAAACCCACACGGTGTCTGCATCAACAAGAGACAGTCATTAAACTGTGTCCCGAGGAGGTGCAGTGACAGCTTCAAGTAGCTTGGTATTATACCACCATGCCCAATTTACAAGCCAGATGATATTTGCATCAGAGGCAGAGAAATTCCTCAGTGAAAACACAGCTTAGGGAAGAAAAGCATCTTCTGTTATCAGACTGATAAGGACAGCACTACTAGCATCGTCGTTATTTTTTCTTTTGCTAGTTTTTCTTCTGCCTCTAGAGTAAGCTTCTTATACAGTATGTTTTTCTCCCCCTGAATAACGATCTGAGAGGCTAAAATTGGTCATTTCACTGATTTCACTGATTTCACCTGTTCAGATTTTCATCCATCCCAACAAACTTTAACCCAACAAGCATTAAAGAAACATTTTTTTTTGTATTTCTCTTATGTAAGGAAATGAACTCATTGCACTCGTCAAGACACTTAAGTGAAGGGAGATGACTCCAGCCTATAAGGGATGCTGCCTCAGTCCTCTTTGATAAATGCTGCAGGCGGCTACCTGGCTGAATGATATAAATTCAAAGAGAAAAAAAAGGACATACTGTACGGGGAGTCTCGGTTCATTAGGGCTCTGTGCTGAGAAAGCTGGATATTATTGAGAGAAGCTAGCAGCAGCTGGCTGAAATATAAAGTCGACCAAATGAAAACCCAAGCATGTTTTCCATCAGGCTGGTGCTAACCGCGAACTTTCAAGTGAATGACTCTGGGAAGTTACTTTGATGTAGTTGACAAGGAGCCAGTAATGAGGAGGTTGACTTTGCTCTCACTAGAGCATCCCCCCAGCCCCCCCAGCCCCCCC
>OOFC01013658.1:0-18268 GCA_900323345.1 Pseudochromis fuscus | reverse complement strand
CCCCCGTGCTGGTGTGTATGTTTTGCACTTTCAGGTGACCTGGTGCGTGTGACCAAGGACTCCCACTGGCCTGGACAGCGTGGAGGAGCACGACGCACTGTAGCTCTGGCACATTTTGAGTACTTTTTAGCCTTTTTAAATATTTTTAGCCCACATTATATTTTTAATGGACTTTTAGCCTTATTCCTACTTTTAACGTTTTTCTTTGTGGGCCTTGCTCCTGTTTTAACATTTTGTAATAAATTTTAATTATTTTTATGATACCTCTGCTGTCCTCCTTGGTAAACAGTGTGCTCTCACCCGGTCATTTCAGTCTCTGTACAATAGCTAATCTGGTCAATTATCCATCCATTTTTTCACGCACTTCCATAACCCCACCACCCCTATTACAAGAGTACATATAAAATTAAAAAACAACATGAGTTAAAAAATTAGTTAAGGAATGAAAGAAGTAAAAACAATAAGAGCAATGAAATGTATGAATTTAGGAAATTTAAAAGGCCAGAATAACTACCATGGTTAGTCTAATCTTTTTAATAGATAATTACCTTGGTTTGTATCCCCGCTGCACTTCTCCTCTTGTCTTGATCGCACATTAACATAATCCACCATCTCAATCCCCTGCATCATCCTGGCTGCAGACTGTCTGCTCATTGTGTTCCCACAGGGTTTGTATACCTTCATCCAAAAAGAGGAAATATGCACATTACCACAGAGGGCACAAAAAGAGAACATAAAGAGGAAGAAATGGAGAAAGAAACTATTTTGGGTGGGGAAAAAACATGTATTTCACACAGAAATCAGTTTTACTTGCCTGTCTGAAGTAAAAAGCCTTTGAATCTTTGTTTTTATGGTGTTGAATGAAACTTAAAACCTTTTAATAGTTTTTTTTCCCCAAGTTCCTTTTACCTTTGCAGTTAGACTAAAATGTACAGTATGATTTTAAGAGTTGTGTATGCAGCATGACATGTAAACCACTCCCGGATTGTTGATTAAATAAGTGTGTTGTACATTAAGGAGACAATCAGAAATTCCTGAGCTATCTCAAGACATAAACACAGGTTTCACAGGAAAATGAAGGACAAAGAGTCCAAGAACAACCTAAAGAAACATTTCAACACCTGTAACCACACATACGACATACTCTCAGTGTAAAACTTGTTTCCTTATAAGGCTCTCGAGCCTCTTCATATGGCTGACGTCTGACCCTTTGATGTACACACACACACACACACACACACACACACACACAGATATATAGACTATACATTAGCATCCATTCATTAAAAATGGCTAAATAAATAATAAATTAATCTTCAATAGATGATTGAAAATATTTAAAAACTATGATTTTAATGCCAAAATACTTTTGATCGTCAAACTGAACTGTACAGGGACCGTGAATGGAGAACTGAGTCTCTGGACATTGAATCCAAGCACCTCCTTGAGATGAGATTCATAGATGTTCACTGAGGTGAGATAACTGATGGATCCCACCTGGTGATACAGGTCATTGGAGGTATATGTCTGATTGTTTGTAACGTTCCCCTAAAACACCAGAGCAGGTGCTGGGCTGTGTGCAAATACTTGGCCACATGCTGTAGAAGAGAAGAGATGCCACCATAATAAGGTTGTAGGAGGAAGAACTTGTTAAACAAAGTAAATGAGATTTTCACAGCATCAGTACTGACATTACATTAAAATAATAATTAAAAAAACAACAATGGTGAAACATTTGTGAAGCTGTAAAAAGTGTGTCAGCAGAGTGATCCACTCTAACTACAAAAATGACAAAACAGAAGCCAAAACATATTAAAAATGCACAGCCCCACTGGAGGAGACAGGGAGGAGGTGGAGGCCTCACAAGTTGAAGTGAGAAATGAAGAAATCCTGCTGCAGAAGCCCCCAACACCCAGGACTGAGTCACTGCACTGATGCATTTACATGCTCATGTAGAAGACCTGCTGTGTAAACACCTTGAAATGTTTTTTTTAATGTACACATTTTTTTTCATGTGATTTATCTTATGTTCTATTTTAAAACGTGTTGCACAAAGAATTTGGACAACGTGCAAGGTGTGAAAATGACACCATGGTGTCAGTGCCCCTGTTTCTGTGCAGTACATCCTGCCTCTTTCTCCGCTCAAGTGTGTTGCAAACATTAAGTGCCATCAGTGTGTGTTTAGTTCATAAACTGTCTTTAGAATAAACAAAGCTAACATGATTTGTGGACATTGTGAAGCCAGGAGTTTGGTATTTGAACGTGGCCATGTTGGTTGTTTGGAGCCAGAAGTGACCATATTTGGATATGAAGGGAGGAATGAGGGGGTGGATCTGACCCTTGAACCCGAGGACACTGTCCAATATGTATGAGACTGGAGTTCCACGCCCCTAAATGTTCCTGTTTTGGATCAGAATATCTACCGTATTTTCTGGACTATAAGGCGCTACTTTTTTCCGACACTTTGAACACCGGTGTGGCTCATGAATCGGCGGCATGAAGCTCATTGGCTTTTTACAAGCTAGCAAGCTCCGTGCCGCCGATACATTTAGCGTCATCACATCAGACCCAGTCAGAGTGGACCACATGAAACTGTTCAAATAAATTCAATATAGACAGGTGTGCTCAATAGTCTGGAAAATACGGTACGTGTTTATGAAATGATTGTCAGATAGACTATCTGTCAATCAGAATAACCCCGCCCCTTCCTCCTCCCACCAGATGAATGAGAAGAATAACATCAAAATGACTTGTGGAAAAAATATATTGACTGAATATTTCATGAAGGAAAATGATGATTTAAGTCAATTGGAGATAGACTTCTTTGGAGCCCGCCTCTAGTGGCCATCAGGAGTATTGCAGATTTTTGCACTTCCACATTGACTTCACTTCTGAGATACAGTTGCTTTGTCTGTATCTGCACACAGTCTGTGGTTTAGTCCTGTGTCGGCCCAGTTGCCAGTGTCACCTTGCTCAGCTCAAACTCTCTGGAACCTGCCTGCTCTCCCACGCCCTCTGGTGTCCTGATGCCTTCACTTCAACTCCCTCGACAACATGCAAAACTCCCCTGTTGCAATACTCCACGAAACTCTTCAGCAGAGATTTTTGTCAGAGTCTGCTCTGTGATCCAGGTGAACTAATACAATCTTAACAAAAGTGCTATTGAGCACTTATAAAATCAGAGATAAGAAAAAA
This sequence comes from Pseudochromis fuscus, assembly GCA_900323345.1. Classification (NCBI taxonomy): domain Eukaryota; kingdom Metazoa; phylum Chordata; class Actinopteri; family Pseudochromidae; genus Pseudochromis; species Pseudochromis fuscus. The sequence continues at coordinate 15,073 of OOFC01013658.1, read as the reverse complement.
AAATACAAAAGCATTTGTGAATCCCAAAATATAATCAATCATTCATTTATTTATTCGCCTTCTATACTTGCTTATCCAATCCAACATTTTACATCACCAAAAGTCATCACAACTAAGTCAAAATAGACTTTGTTTTCCATATCAGCTTTGTATCTGCTCACAATTATCTGTACAATAAATCTTACTCACTGCAAACCTCAGTTCAGGTGTCTCAACTCCACCCCCAGAGTTACCAAGAACTGTTTAAAAAGTATTTATTACCCTTTGTGCTCTCCACTTCTTTTGTCTCCTCCAACAGCCTTTGCATTACAATACATGAGTAGAGGAAACTCTTTCATTGACAGGATGCAGAAACCCTCATTACTGCAAACTGTCACAATTCTCATCCCCTGCACTCTCACTAATTTATAACATGCGAATATAAACACCAGTAATGTGATAAATTAATCCACAATCCAATCCAAAATAATTACATTACAGAGGAATTGGGTGCCTCCAAAAAACACATTAGAAAAATAACTAAAAGTTTTATTTTGCTGTAACAATGCCTCACCTTATTTGTCAGTTCATCACAACACCCTCAGCTCCCTGCAGGAAACTCTGCGCATATACAAACACTGGGGGTGTAAAGTATACAATGTTTTACATGTTATAAACTTAAGATGATCTCACTTCCTTGAGCTGTGGTAGTGTGACATCTGACTCCAATCATTCTTACAAGTTCCTGTTTCCTTTGTATCATATTGTATCATATTTCCTTTGTACCATGACTCTGGGTACAAAGTAAAGGACTGGGTCCTGGACTTCGTTCCAGTTCAAACCACATCATCAAGTTCTCTGGTATCCACCACTGCTGTGGTGGATACCAGAGAACTCATCAGCAACGTTGATGAGTGGTACAGGGACAACAATCTCTCACTAAACAACGGGACTTCAGGAGAGCTGACCATCAACAGCTCTGCTGTGGAGAGCGTCAGCAGCACCAAGTTCCTGGGGGCGCACATCACAGGCGACTTCTCCTGGACAATAAACACCACAGCACTCACCAGGAAGGCACAGCTGTCTACGGAGGCTCAACAAGGCCAACATTCCCACACCCACCATGTCCACATTCTACAGAGGCACCACTGACAGGATCCTGTTGAGCTGCAACACCCACTGGTTCAGGAACTACACAGGCTTTGACCACAAGACCCTACAGAGAGTGGTGTGAACAGCAGAACACACACACACACACACACACACACACACACACACACACACACACACAGGTATGGACCTTTATGTATTGTATGACACTCTTTGCACAAGTATCTGCAATATAATGCATATGTAGATTTTTGTGTACATTTCTGTGCAGTCATAACTTTCATACCTTTATATTTTCATATCCTTATGATCCTTGTGAAAGTGACAATACAGACACTTAAATCTTCAATCTTCTCTCCACAGGACAGGAGACAGAAAGAGAGGCACTGTTTCCAGAAATAAACGCAAACGGTAAAAAATAAATATATATGCTTATGTGTGTGTGGAAAACCTCTGCTTCAGATCAGAAAGATGACAATGTCCCAGCTTTGGCAAAGACTCCAAAAGGAAGCGAACGTCATGTTGGAAAATGTGTCGCCTCAAGCTCGACCACAGACGACATTGTTGAGTAAATATTTTGTTGTGACATAGCTGCACGACTAGATAAAAATAGTTTTACTTCTTTCTGTCCAATATATTCAGTTTCTATATTTAGATTTTTAGAGAAGAATATCACTGTTTACATTTTGTGTGTGCTGACGTGTTTCCTGTTCATGACATGTTTAACTCAAAATTAAAATGCGGTGATTGTGAACCTCTTACAAAATTTGTATGGGGTTGATTTAGATCATAAATGTGTATTGTATGTGTGTGTTATTGTAAATGTGAGACTTTACAATGTGACAAAAAAATAAGAAACAAGATCCCACAGTGGGGAAATTATTTTGTTACAGCAGCACAGATTGGTAGAAAGTACTAATATAAAACAAAGAGAGAATAAAATATACAGATGAGTATAAAAAATATATCTAGATAAGAAAATATCCACACAGATATAAACAGTCAGAATCAATGAAAACCTGTATTTTTTTATATCTATGTGTGTGTGTGTTTTATGTGAGAACTTGAACTTTTATATTGTTAGTATGGGCAATGAAAAACTCTTTCTTCATTTCAATGATATTCAGTGTGGACACTCCCAATTCAAAATTCTGACTCAGGATTTTGTGTTGCTGCCATTAGCATCAAAACAAGTCACACAGCATCTACACATAGACAAATAGTACATACACGACACATAGTCTATGGGCGGCTATGGTGGTAGAGTGGGTTGCCTGTGAATCATAAGATTATAGGTTCGATCCCCGGCAAGACACTGAACCCCAAGTTGTCACCCAATGGTGGTTAGTGCCTTGCATGGCAGCTCAGTAGCCATTGGTGTGTGAATGGGTGAATGAGTTGCCCTGTAAAGTGCTTTGGGACCTAGAAGCACTATATAAATTTATTCCATTTAGTCTTCAGTGTTTCCACATAGTCATTGTACGGGCATCTCAAGCTCATCATTGTGGGTGAAGAACAGACCCAGGGCTCGTTGTTGGTTGTTTCCCTGATACCCGAACCATAATAGCACCCAGAATGATGAAAATACATTTTGTCAGCGTGGCCTTTTATAGAAGCACATACAACAACTCACAGACACAACAAACACACAACAGTAGTGCTCAAATTACAATACATGTGCAGTCAGATCCATACATACAGCACTTAAGAGGAGCAGTTGAAAGGATGTTGTTTTTTTCCCAAAGCGAAAAGTACAAAAGCAGAAGTGGATGACACATCCGTTTTGTTTTAATAAAAACCACATACCCATCAGTTTGACTCTGCAGTCAGCAGTTATAGTCACAATGTTTCTTGGGTTAGAGATGGACTACGTGAACATATCTGCTGCATCAGCCCGGAGTCGGTCCAGCGAAGATGCTGAAGTGACTCCTGCTACACAAGGTAGGACAAAAATCCTTCACCATATATTTGGTTATTCACTATGTAAGTTATATGGATTAAACCTTTGAGAATTATTTTGCAGTTAAAGAAAAACACGTTTCTGTCTGTTGTGGTGTTTGTGTGATCTGGTTTTACGTGATTTCACTCATTTTGTAATTGTGTGATCCACTTGGTTTGTTCTGATTTACTTTTTATACTGTGTTTGTGCCATTACTGTGACTTGTATCCATAATGGTTCACAAAGGACTCGTTTAGAGGACCTCAGTTGTCTGGATAACTTTGCTGAATAAAACTCCTAATATACTGTATATTTGTTGGTTATTTGGTGTGTGAGGTTTTTACTGATCTCTCAGAGCTGAATGGTTATTCTGTGTTGATTTCTGTGTGATTTCCTCATTCAGGTAGAAAACTATTCACACTTGTAGCCGTGAGCTTCGGACTTCTGTGTTTCCTACAAGTTGCTCTCAACATTTCCTTGCGTCTGGCTCTCCGTGAGTTGCTTCTCCTTGTCTCCTTTCCACAGACCCTAAAATATAGGCTTATAACAGCCACTTCCAATGGGGGATTTCAGATTTTTCTGTATCTGCATCATCTGTGTGTGAAGATAATTTGATTAGCAACATATTGCCTCATTATAATTCTGTTAACAGATTCACTCATTTTACATTCAATTCATTCATACATTTCTGATCTCTGTTTATTGTTGTGTAAACATTTGTAAAACTTCAGTTTGGGGAAGTTTAGGTTCGTAAGATGTTAACAACCAGTTTTTAAAATGTATAGCAATGTAGAAAAAATGGGACTTTACAGAGAAGTCAAGCTTCACATTTGTATCCTTAGAATAAAAAAACAAAGTCCCAGCTTTCTATTTGTTTTCCTAATATTTCATATACTACACGACAGATAAGGGTTTATTTCTCAAAGTTTTACCTGGACAACAGCATGAAAACCTTAATATTTTCCAGTGTATGTGAAGATAAATTAAGTCACTTTAGGTTTTAAGCACAAAGTTACATACGTCTTCTGAACCATGTGTTTCTGCTCCTTTAGACACTACTGACAGTGAAACATCACAGACTGAGACCATTTGCAAAAATGCAACAGAGGAGAAAGACGAGCTGAGGAAACTCAGTGGTAAGTATGAAGATGGTTTTTGGGTCCAAATCTTTGGAAAACCTGAGCATATCTGTAGTGTTATTTTGACTTGTTCTGTATGACGACACTGTACGAGTCTAATAATGTTGTAAAGATCCTGAAATGAAGTCCAACTGGCACAGCATCACCTCTGCTACTTCTCACTAGCAAGCAGTATCACACACACAATGCCACCTTATAATAAAGGAGAAGTCTGTTTGTAAATAGAAAGTATCATGATGAAAGCAGTTAATTGCACATTAACAACAACTGTCAACTAAATTTGTTATTTTCTGTGACCATAAAGGTTTTTCTCCCCAAAACACAGATCGACATTTTCAAGAGGGATGGGTGTATTTACGTCCTAGTTTCTATTATATTTCTTCTATCAAGAAAACCTGGCAGGAGAGCAGAGATGAGTGTCTGCAGAGAGGAGCAGACCTGCTGATTATCAACACCAGACGAGAACAGGTGGGCGTCCTAATGCATGAAGCACTGTTTAAGATACGGCGGGAAAAGAGTATGTAACCAGTGCAAGATCGATTCCATTATTATTTAATGATGACTGATTTTCTCTGTAAGGAGTTTGCAAGAAAATTTTCTAAGAAGATGTGGATCGGACTGATGGATGGAGAGAAGATAGGGGAGTGGAAATGGGTGGATAGTACTCCACTGAATACAAGGTCAATATGTTATTATTTTATTTGACTTAAACAGATCTAGAAATTAAAGGGATTAAAGCTTTTTAAACTGGGATCCACTTGGTTTTCATCATCACTTTGTCAGCAGAGCAGAATTGATCTCTTGTAGATGTGTTAACCCGTCATATTGACACCTTTTTACAAAACAGTTAACACAGATGTCTTTCAACCAACCCAAACTCTGTTGTTTTAACCATGGTAATCAAACAGAAACCACATATTTCTAAGTATTAGAAACTACCCAGGTCAGTATGAAACTACTGAAGCAGCTGTTTGACATCCTTCACACAAATCTTCAATTAGCAATCAATCTGTTTCTCCCTCGGTGGAAGAAAGGATGCTAAATGTGATGTGGATGAAGCCATGTGGCATCATCAAGAGAGAAGCGACTGAGTATCCATACTGGCTACTTGAACTAATTTCTTATACTGTAAAAGTTTTTATGTTGGATATTTGTATCTGTAATATTTACAGTATTTCAGTCTTAAGTCACAGATCATAAAATCAGTGAAATTTGCTTCAACGCATTTTTTATTCTGGATCCACTTCTTTACAAGATGGCAAATTTGACACATAGTCTATGTGGAAAGACAACAAATGGCATATTGTCTGAAGGTGCAAAATTAGCTTTTGTTGCATATTTTAAATGGTTTGACGTGGTCATTTTGACCCTGAGTGCCACTGTTTCGACCTGTGTGTTAATTGTTTTGAAAATGGGGAGTTTAAGTTGACGACTGCATCAAAACAATCAAGAAAAACTTTTACATTTGTAACTGTAACATTTGTCATTTAAAGCTTTAAGTTGCTGTCAGCTAAACATTCCTTGAATTGTAATTTTTCTTTAAAAGTTTGTGTCATCTGTTTGTGTAGTTTTATTTATTCATTCATTCATTTATTGATGTTGGATTTTTTAGTTTCAGCTACTGGGGCCACGGGGAGCCCAATGATTGTGGAGGCAGAGATGAAAACTGCGTTGAAATAAATTACCGTGATGAGGAAATGAACTGGAATGATGCACCATGTGAAGATGAACGCTTCTGGATCTGTGAAAAGAAAGTGGCTGAATAAATTTTTACACCAGTTTATATGTGTGTGCGATATGGGGAAACACTTATAAAACAAATACTAACCATTATTTATTTTAAAAAATGTACATATTGTAAGTAATAAACCATATCACAAGCCCATACTCAAATTTAAAAACCTAGTTGATTATGAATTTATACAAATTATGTGTGAAGTCAATAAAGATCTACTACCACAAGGGATCGAGAGGTTGTTTAAAATATGTAATAGTCATTACAGTTTGAGGGGAACAGTCATATTGAAGAGACATAATGGAAACCGCCCTCATGCCCCTGTAACATACAGGTCAAATAAATACAGGTTGTTGTCCTAGAATACTTGTCACCAGTTTCCTGTTGAGCAGAGCAACATGCAGATATATAAAGTGCCAGCCTCTTTTATAACAGGTATAATTTCAGAAGCTCACTCCCCACACTTTGACATCTTCACTCACAACAGCTGAACATTATGGATCAGTCTTTTACTGTTTATGTCAATGCTGAGACACCCTCAGGAGACAACAACCAGAGGACAGGGGAGACAGACAGCTCGGAAGGTGTTTATGAAAATGTGTTGACTGACCCTCTGGGACCAAACCACACCCCGACTGGATCTCCTCTCACAGGTAATGAACACATGGGTGAACCTCATGTACTTTACTAACTTTCAGTCTCAAGTGTTTGTTATAAAAAGAAACATTACAATGGCTGATGTGAATTTATTTGAAATTAGATTAAAGTACAAACAATGACAACCATTGCATTTTATCTTCAGTTGCTGGAGATGTAAAGAAGAGGAGGAGGTTCTGCAGACGTAAACACTTTTATCATGGACTGTGTTTGGTCCTGTTTGGATTTTTTCTTCTGTATGTCTTATATAACTTGATAAAAGCAGTGATAGAATGAGGAAAATAGGAAGATACAACTGGCTGGAAGTATTTCTGCATTTGTTTATGTGTCTAACACATTTACCAAGAGCAACTCTGGGTGGAAAATGAAGATTACACTGTTACACAACAGCTACAAGTACCTGACCAAAGAAACAGAGCACTTACAGAGCAATTACATCAACCTCCTCAGTGGAAAACACCAACTGGAGACAACAACCAGGCATCAGAGAAACACCAGTTACAACAATCTGGATGAAGAGAAAGAGCAACAGCAGGAAACTGTTGAATCCCAGACTAAAGCCACAGATGATCTTCAACAGCCAACCACCCTCAGCAGCTGAAAATAATCACATAGACTTTGAAAGGAGACAGGACCCAGTCCTATACAACCAGACCATGTGTAGCAGGATGTAATACCTAAATCATCACAATCACAACTGAACCATCTTCATGAACATTGAGGATGCATGCAGCGTATGCTTGTTTATTTTCGAGACATTTAGCTGGGAATGAGGTCGTCCACACTGTTTAATCCATTGTAGGCACTGCTCCAGTTTTGTTTTTGGCTTTGGAAAGGAAAGAACTGGACTCCCCCAGCCAAACTCTTGGGGTACCTAGTGTCCGATTTACACACTCCATTTACACATCGCTTCACCATGTTGGAGCTCCGCAGCTTGTTGATAGTTGTTCCTCTTCTTCCATAAAGTTTTATGGTGGTTGGCAGCCTCGTACGTCACCAAATAAATCAATCAGACAGTGGATGTCATCGAGGGTTTAGTAGAGCTTGACGGACTATGCTTTCATAGCAACGGTTGCTGGGATGTATGATTGGTCAATCACCGTTTCGGGGGCAGAGTTTGCGAAAGGTCAATTCACATGTTGAGGAGACAACAAGCAAGAAAATTGGACTTTGTGATGGAAATAAATCTTCAAAAATATACAACTACATGAAATTAGAAGTTTACAAACACTGCTGATGTTTGTAATTCACAGTTTTCTTTATTACCACCATTTACTCTGTGTACATCAATACCTTACATTAGGCACAAATCAAGAAAAAGTGTGGGACTGTGAAATGTAAAAACTACGAGAGATAAACTTAAGTGTAAAATTCATTGTCCCAAATTCAAAGAGATAAAGAAAATAATATCAATTAAACTGTACAAGTCTTTCATTTCAGTCAATAACTGTGGTTAAAGGAACGTTCTGGATTATGTTAACCTGGTGTGATTTCCATGGTGCAGCTGCTGTGGCTCTATGAGTCATGGGAACTTTGCACTCTCTACCGCTCTGTAATTTTGCTGAAAGCATTCAGGATCTCCATCCAGAACGTGGCCGAGGTGTCTTTACTGTAACTGTTGTCAAACTGTCTTCTGAGGAAACAGTGTTGGACAGTTATGAAGACAAGGCTGAGTCAGAATAACAACAGGACTTCCTAAAAAACAACCTACCTCAGGAACCTGGTGGTGCTCCTGTGATCACCTGCTTCTTTCAGGAGGTAAATCTTTCCGTCAAACAATGGGACCTGGCACCAGCAGCTGTGTAACTACCACTAATGAATTCACAGCTCTGACAAACTGAACTGAAGAAGTACCTTGGATGAGAGGAAAAACGTCTTCAAGGTCCTGTCACCTTGACTTGTTGTCACTGTGGTCAGTCGTTTGGAAAGTTTACACCACATCCACTTCCATTGTGCTGACTCTGAAAAGCTGATTGAAAAGTGGACTTAGCATTAAGACATAGGTGTTGTTAATTGTGAAATACTGTAACTTGTAATCTGTGTGTAACAGTGTGTCCACGTGGCTGTGAAGAAATGCAGAAGGTTAATTTTCTTTATGTCCTTGGAACCTGCAGGAAATATTAACCCGGTCTCTGAAGCATCATGTGAAACAAGTGTCAATCAAAACTGAGGTCTCAGAATCACTGGCAACTTACACACTACAAATACACAAAATGTGAAATGTACAGACGTCCTGTTGTTATATAATTCATCAAGTGTCATACAACCCATTTTTATATTTTATTACACCACGGAGTGTAGAGAGTTGAACCCTGCAACACATCTCTGACCACAACCACAATGGAAACAACCCTCATGCACCTGCAACATGCACATCGAAAAACCACAGGTTGTTGTGCTAGAAAATTTGCCACAACTTTCCTGTTGAGCAGAGTAACGTGCAGACATGTAAAGTGCCAGCCTCTTTTCTAACAGGTTACCGTATAATTGCAGAAGCTCACTCCTCACACTTTGACATCTTCTGGCACAACAGCTGAACATTATGGATCAGCCATTTACTATTTATGTCAATCCTGAGACACCCTCAGAAGGCACCAACCAGAGGACAAGGGAGACAAACAGCTCAGAAATTATTTTTGAAAATGTGTTGACTGACCCTCTGGGACCAAACCAAACCCCGACTGGAACTACTCTCACAGGTAATGAACACATGGGTGAACCTCATGTACTGTACGAACTTTCATTTTCAGTTCAAAGAAGTGTTTGTTATAAAAAGAAACATTACAATGGCTGATGTAAATTTATTTGAAATTACATTAAATTACCAACAATGACAACCATTGTATTTCATCTATAGTTGCTGGAGATGAAAAGGAGGAGAATTCCTACGGAAGTGCTACACGGAGTTGTTGTGGGTTTCTCTCCGTGATTGGATTCATTGCTTGGCTTTTCAATTTCCTTCTAAAACTGAAAAGACTCTAAGAAGATACAATTGGCTGGAAGTATCTCTGCATTTGTTCATATGCCCAACACATTTACCAAGAGCAACTCTGAGTGGAGAATAGAGATTACACTGTTACACAATAGTTACAAGTACCTGACCAAAGACACAGAGCAGTTACAGAGCAATTACATCAACCTCCTCGGTGGAAAACAGCAGCTGGACACCAGCTACAACAACCAGGCATCAGAGAAAGACCGGTTACAGCAATCTGGATGAAGAGAAAGACCAACAGCAGGAAACTGTTGAATCCCGGACTAAAGCCAGAGATGATCTTCATCAGCCAACCACCCTCAGCAGTGGAAAATGATCACATGGTCACATTGAGAAGACATCACTGACCTGGAGTCAGTGGACAGAGGAGGAAATTCAAAGGGACATTGATGCATATCAGTAAGGACTTTGAACAGAGACAAGATCCACTCATATACAACCACATCATGTGTAGCAGGATGTAATATCTAAATCACCAGAATCACAACTGAACCATCATTCATTGTCCCAAATTCAAAAAGATAAATAAAATGATTTAAACAATTTAACTGTACAAGTCTTTCATTTCAGTCAATAACTGTGGTTCAGTGATGTTCATGTAAGAAGCTATTTCACATAAAATGTGTTTGTAAAACATGATTGGACCAAAGGAGTTAAGGAGTTTATTTTAAGCTGGTGTGGTTTCCATGGTGTGGCTGCTGTGGCTCCATGAGTCATGGGAACTTTGCACTCTCTACCTCTGTTGTAGATTTACAGGAAAGGAAGAGCTGCACAAAACAACATGTAACCTCAGTTCATCAGGGCGTCGAGCACCAGCTCCCTGGAGATTTCAATAAAGCAGATTTTTACATCAAACATAAATATTCTATATTCTAATAATACTCCAATAATATTTATATATAGTCTAAACAATAGGTAAACACTTCATGGTAATTTTACTGCAAGCATTAAGGATCTCCATTCAGAATGTGGCTGAGGTTTATTTAAGTGTGTAACTTTTACTGTAGTCCAACTGTCTTCTGAGGAAACAGTTCAAAGTGGTGACAGATTGTCGTGGACAGTTATGAAGACAATAGAGGATCAGAACTGAAGATGTGTCTTGGATGAGAGGGTAACATGTCTCCAAGGATCTTCAACCAAGTCCAGCTACCCAGTCCTGGATGACTGAGAACCGTCCTGCTCTGGAGATGATGTTTCACGGACCAAACACTCAGCTCTCCATTCAGTGGGTAAGTTAAAGCTGTAACAGAGACTAGAAAGTAGTTTTTGGTGCTGGATTTTAGTTTGTTTCCACAGCAACAACAGTGACATGAGGTGTCATACATCATTGATTTATTGAGTCACCTAGATACAAAAATTACCACTGCAGCTGAGACAAAAGCTACGTTTGTATTGGATTATTGGCTTAAGGTAAATACTGTTTAATGTGTCGTGAACTGAATGTGCAAAGTTACCATGGTACTCAGAGCAACAATAGTCACATAAATGGGATAAAATATGCCAGGTTCAAATAGACTGAATTCTCCTTTAAATGAAAAAAGACATTTTGTTTTAAAATGAGGAAGACAGTGCACTGTTATTTTAAGCAGCATACAAAAGAAGAAGCAGATCATAGATTCACACGAGTCTAACACACGTTCACTTGAGTGAAACATGGCCGCCAATAAGGATGGTTTTGGTTTTTCCTCTGCAGCAGCAGCTTCACAGCAGGACTCCCTGACTCGAGAGGGACAGGAGTGGAAGAGGAAGCGAGACGACTCTGGTGAGGGTGATAATTGACTTCATTAAACAGATTTGGCTCAACGGTTAAAGTGGGTGGTTTGATTCCCATTTTCTCCTGTTCAAATAACTCTGGGCAAAGTACTGTAGTCAGCAACGTAGCATTTAAGGTAAAAATGCTCTAAACAAATGAAAGCCTTGAATTTCCTGATTTAAAAAAAAGATGAATTAAATCCGTATAATTAAACCATAGACTGCAAACAGAAATGGACGAGGCAACTGGCGCTCAAAAGTGAAGCCAATGAGGAAGTGTCAAAAAGTGACTTCAATTCAAAAATTGTCAATTTCAATCATGAAATACTCAGTCAATAATTTTTTTCCACAAATGATTCTGATGTCAATAGATAAAGTCAACTCTTTTCTCAGTGATCTGGTGGTCCATCTGAAAAAACAAAAAGAAACCATCATTAAGTACATAATAGGCTTCAAAAAAGGGAGATTTAGTGGCGTGGAAACAGTTATGTTGGATGAGGGACCTGAAAATGTAGAACAAAAGCAGCTCATAGTTTTCTATGGGCCAGATAAAATGGATACAGATGAAACTGAGTCATCTGCATGAAAACATCACAAATCGGAGTTGCATTAACAGCTTACTTTATTACACACAGAGAAGCTGTTGTTGAGCAAAAACATTCAATACAGTAGGGCCACCAGTGTCAGTTAAAAACATTGTAGTACAAACAGTAAACTTTGACTCAGATATTGCACATTAGACAGAAGATCATAAAGACCATGCATCTGCAACTGAGCTACAACAGGAGCACCTCTGGTCACTTTTCAGTACAACACTGAGTAAATAGCAAACTGTGTCTTTTAACATTTGTTGAGGACAAAAACCTGCAACCACAAAAAAGGGCTAAAAACAACAATTTTGGATAACAACAACACAGTTTTAAAAATTGTTGAGTAAAAACAGCCCATTTTACTGTGTTAAAATAAGTTCATTTTTTACCCAGTTGTGTACGGGGATAAAACAACCAAGCAGTTTTTAGAGTGTAGGTAGATGTACCATGACAACACACTTCTGAAAACACTGAAGGGAAGATATAAACTGAAGTGTTTCCTCACATGGTCGCTGCAAGCATGTATCTCAACATATCAGAGGAAATGTATAACCGAGACTATTATGAAGACACAGAAACTTTCAGCAATCAAAAAACGCATTTAGGTAAGTCCAAAAACCAGAGTTTTATTTCCAGTATGTGTTCTTAAAGAAATGTTTGTATTAGAGTGAAATTGATGTGACTGGTTCAGTATGAGGTAAAAATGTGTTTCACCTAATTCAGACTTTTGTATTATATTTGTTTGAGAGTATAGTTATCTGCTATCATAGAACTGGCTGCTGTTACTAACAGTGAGTAACTAAAACATGGTGTATCCAAATTTGATTCATATCTTAAGACACATTTTCCTTATTCTTTGTATAGATGTATAAATGAAATTGAATTTAAAAATAATTCCAATTCAGCAACTGATTACAGACAAAGTTTATATTGTTTCGTCTGTTGATGTGAGATTTAAATGCTCTGACAGTGTCAGTATAAACATTATGTCATATGTTTTGTACAGGGAGGAAATTGTTGACGCTGGTTGCTGTGAGCATTGGACTCCTCTTCATCCTTCAAGTTGGTCTCAACATTTCTTTGCGTCTGTTTCTCAGTGAGTTGAACTTTCACTCAATGTCACCCAAAAACTAGGGCTTGTTATGATGAATATGTAAAAGTTTAAATACTTAAAGTTACAAGTTATAGAGCTCTTTACTGCAGATACTTGATGCCTTATGTAATTCTGTGTTTGTCTTTTTCAGGGCTGAGGGGTAAACACTATTAGGTACATACACACGGTTATGATAAAAAAAACCAGTATGTTAAATTTCTATTTTATATATATCAATCAACATCAATAAATCAATTAAAGTCAAACAAAATATCTGAAATCTAATTCATTTGTTTACTTTAACTTTGACTAATGAGAAATATAAAGATAAAAAAATCAGCACTGAAACCTGTCATTTCGTCTCTACAAACTTTTTTAATACAAACACACACGATATCTTACACTTTTCAAAGATCATTTCCATAGATGGTGTAAAATTTGACATTAGTTTGCATTTACAGTGAATGTTTTTAGCTTCTTCTTCTTAAATTATTAAGACTATTAAAGCTTCTAATAGCACTTGTGAAGCAACAACATGATTGTTGTTGTATTCATTTATTTATTACAAGGTTTTCTTAGTAAAAACACAGAAAAAACAGTTTACACTCCAATTTCATTCTTTTCATTTCTTTTCATCATTTCTTTCTTTTTTCAATCACTGATTGTGGTTTTACTATATTCTAATACATTTTTACCAACATAGTAACAAAATATATAGTGTAAAATTTCACAGAATTTTACACCATAATTGTTTCTTTTTGTCTGACAGTGTAATCAGAGATGTTGTTATTATTTTTATTAATAACGTTGTTATTACCTACACATGTTGGACTGTCAGCTGCTCTCTTCTTCAGAAGCTGTGACGTGATTCATAGAGTTTTACATGATTTGTACTTTATTCATCTTAGTTTTTAATTAGTGTCAAACATTATTACATTTCTGATCAATAATTAATCAATAATGAAATTATGTACATCAAAAACAGTCATCCATCCTTTATTTGTTAGTTCAAGCCCATTCAAGTCGTTCAAGTGGCACAACATGACGTACACATTAACTGACATGATGCATCACCCTCATCTCAGCGACCACAAGCAAACCCCAGCTCTTACCCTAACACTAACCTACACCTCATTTGAAGATAATCTCAAAGTTATTCTCAGATACTGTATATGGACAGATCTGTCAAACATCTCAGTGTGACAGCCTGAAATAACCTGTGTTTTAACCACACTGAGAAAACGGTCTGTGGCTTGTTTTTGCTCTCTCAGACACATCTGAAGACACAGACGCTTTTCCAACAAATACAACTGAAGAAAGAGACGAGCTGAAGAGGAAGCTGAATGTCTTTGGTGAGTGTAGAAATAAAACTAAATGCTACTGTTGTTCTTGGTGTTTTTTAATTCCTCTTTCTTTGGAGGTGTTTTTAGATACATCGCTCATTAATTATGAGACAGAGATCTGTGTCTTTCTGTACTTGGTGGCTTAGCTTTACAATCTCAAACAGGTCATTTTTAATATTTCAAAATTTAAACAAATGATATTAAATGTTTTCTTTTATATTTCATGTTTAATTTCATTCTTTGAGTTGGACATGCAACTGTAAATATGGTTGTCTGTGTCAGTGTATGAGTGAGGGGAAGATGAAGTGAGAAAAGGAACTCTTTCTGTGATATAAAAAAAGGTGTGAGGGTGAAAACGAGATTACAGTGCAGAAATTGACATGCATTAGATCTGACAACAGTTAACATAGCTGTCGACACAACGAGGACCCACATCCTGTGCTCCTTCCTGTAAAATCAGCTTTTAATAACTCATTGCTGTCCAGTTTTACTGTGGAGGTGTATAACTTTATAAACAAATACACATTAATAGCTGTGGCTGGTGTATTATTATATCAAATAATGAATAACAATACCTATTATTTTTTAAAGGACCTAAAGTATTTCTAACTACAATTTCTTTTTATAGCACAGGTGCTAAAGTGTGTACAAAACATTTATTCATTTATTTAAAAAGGATCCCCATTAGCTGATGCCAATAGCACCAGCTGGTCTTCCTGGGGTCCGAAATACAAAAACATT
>OOFC01013657.1:0-13891 GCA_900323345.1 Pseudochromis fuscus | reverse complement strand
TATTCACAGCACCCCCTGGAGCAAAGGGGTAGGCGTGGTTTTTAACAAAACAACAAGGAAGCATGGCACCGAAAAAAGTCCCCCACAAATGTAAGCACTCTGCACACAAGAATGTATCCAAAAAATAAAACCTGTTCTGTACCATGATTAGAAATAGCCTACATTTACCGACGATGGCGGCTTTTTCACTGTCCGACATATAGCTATCGCTAATCGTAACTCTTTACGGCTCCGCACAATTCTTCGCCTTGACGAAGAAAGGTGAACGAATAACGTCAAACAAAAGACAGCAGCAAGTTGCACTCTGAAGGCATGACGACCTGATAACTACAGAAATGAGCAGAAAGGAGTCCTTAGCAACGGACGCTACAAGATGACGTCATATTTATGAGACGGAGCGAGGGGTGTCCCATTTTTAAGGGTTGGTAACATATCCCTTCACCTTCGCCCTCTGTTCCAAGGTGTAGGGGAAGGGGCGAGGTGTAGGGCCAAGGGGAAGACGAAGGGCCGAGGGGGAGAATTGAGATTGGGCCTAAGGCAAGATGGATTGTGTCAGAAAATAAACCTAGACTGTATCAAAAAATAAACCCATTTTAATTCTAAAAAGATTTCTAATATAATTGGTGACTGACCAGTAGCACCATGTGGCCAACAAAAAGGAAAGCCCAAAAGAAAAGGAAAACCTGCCATTGGTCATCTGGTGGCGATTTTCATTTGCCCAAAGAAAGGACCCTGATCCTGACTGAAGCGGCAGCAGAAACAGCTCAGTGACCACACACTGAATGCAGAAGTGTGGGTAGGGTGGTTCACAGCAGCAGCAGCAGCAGCTCTGGTGCTGTGTCTGCTCAGGATGGGTTCAGCTACAGCACTGAGCTGCAGGTCACCACACTGTTGCCAGTGCTGAGAGCTCAAGGCTTCGGGCAGTGTTAGGGGAAGTACAGTCTGAGTAAAAAGCCTTTCCACCACCTGGGTGGACAGTTTGATTGACTCTGTCTGTTTCTTACAGCAACGCTGAGAATCCACAGGAGCTCAGCTCTGCTACAAGTTTGAGATTTTATTCAGGGAGAAAAAATTTACAATCTTCAAGTCCTGTACCTGCTAAATTCTGCCGTGTATTCTGACAACCATCTCAATTTAAATGGTAAATGGAGTACATTTATGTAGCACTTTCTTGAACTTAACTAGGTCCCACAGCACTTTACACAGTAACTCATTCACACACACACACACACACACACACCCCAATGGCTACCGAGCTGCCGTGCAAAGCGCGAGCCACCATTGGGAGCAACTTAGGGTTCAGATGATGGAAGATGGAAGATGGAAGATGGAACCTTTGCATTAGAGAAGATAGATCTCTTTAATAAATGACTGTTGGATCGTTAGTGCTTCTAGCTGTTGTCATGGCTCCAAGTGGTATCAATAACCTTGTTAACGACCCCACAGGAAATGCCTTCATGAATCTTCAGCTAAGTCCAGTCACCCTGACTCAGTGTGACCTGGATAACCAGAACCTGGATGACAGAGAGTCTTAACAGCTGCAGACACAATGCACCAAGAAAACATTCCCACATCATTTCAGCACACACCTGTTGACATTGGTATTTATAGAAAAGATGTATATACACGACTTGTGATTGAAAAACTAATTCCAGTGTTGTGTCACAGAATAATCAGACAATGAGGATCATATTTCTCAAACAGAGATTTCCTGTCATAACCTTTTTGCTTTGAATGTCCACTCTCGTATACCGGATGAGAATTAGGTATATGAGTATATGATATTACGTATGGATGAAGTTGAGTTTTCCATTTCAGATCAACAAGGGTCAGTATAAGGTACACAAGGTTTTTTGAAACTATGAATCATGCAAAGCTCCTTTAGTGGAATCCCAGAATAAAAATGTAGAATTGCAAATTCACCAGATTAATCAACAAATAAAACTCACAGAAATACACTGGCACCTGCAGAAGTGGTTAAAGGATTAAATTGCTGTCCACACTATACACATGGTGCAGCGATGAGAAATGCTGCTGTACACAGCTGCCAGCCAGCCAACACTGTTGCTCGGTGATGGGCGTTAAAGCACCTTGTCATGGCAACATCACTTCATCACACTGATTCACAGCTTCAGCTGCCAGTAACAAGCTCTTTGGTTTCTGTGTTACGGTGTAACGGCTTTCTCTTGCATAATGCCCACAGTCCAAATATTTACTACTGTCAGCAACGTGCCAAGTGTTGAGAAAATCATGCTACTTTGTTGTGCAATTACTTTTCAAAACATACAAGTGGATGTAGAGAGCAGCGGGGAAGAAGGCAGTTTAGTGCAGCTGCTGTCAACCCTGACAGTTTTATCAGACTGCACTGCCAACAGACACTTGATTGGTTTTTATCACCCCTTTCACACCAACAAGTCTTGTTCAAACTGTGTTTTCCAACAGTGTCTGACTTGCACTGCACCTTTAACACCAGCTTTCAACCTGCAATACACTTTTACAGGCTGAATGCATGGGTCACGCACTGCATGGTGTTGCTGTCTGGTCTGTGGTTACCCAATCAGCTGACAATGTCTTGCAAGAAGCTACCTGTGAGAAAGTAAATCCATACGATGACAGCTATAAAGATGTACACTACAGGTCAAACATGTGGGAGCAACTTCAAGTTTTTCTTAAAACACAACATGAGTTATATGTATTTTGGGGTGTGTTGACTGCATGATCAGACTTCGCTTTCATTGATATGCACCATTTTCCACAGTTTACCTTTAGGTATACATTGATGTTACCAGACCTTTGCTGAATAAATGTCAACACAAGAAAAGAAGGATTTAGTTTGAGGGTTGAGAAGATTTGCAAGATTGAACATGTTTCTCATCATAATGGGAAACATCATAAAAACAATGATACCAGGTACAATGCTATAAAAAACTGTAGAGCAGAAGGTTCAGCCTTCACAAAACACATCCACAAATGTACTGACATGCCATCCAGCAAAAGGCTACAATGGCCAAATGAAATGTATGCAAGCCACTTGTATGTATGTATAGATTACTCTGTAACACTGTTGCGATCAGACCTCTGCAGAGACTGTTGGATTACTGCTGACTACTGGATTACTGAGTCTCATTCAGTTTGCAAGTATTTTCTCGTAGCATACATTTGGACCAAACAGATAACACATGGTTTCTCTGAAATATCTGGTTATTTGTCTCTGATAACTAAGCTGCAGGTTCAGAAGCACATGAGGGTGGTCTAAACTAAGCTGCAGCTTCAACATCAGCTTCGAGGTTAATGATAGCAGAACGGCTCCTGTGCTACGCTGTAATATCAGGTTCTTTTGTATAGAACCCAGCGAGGTTTTGTAGATCAGTTTCTCCTTTGAGTTTGTTGCCAGGCTACCAAACAGAGCGCACACTCTGAATGTGTTCATTTATGATCAGCAGAGGACAGAAAGTTTAAACACGAGAAGCAGAAACACATAAAGAGAGTGTAACAATGGCAGAGAGAGCAGTTTGACACAATACGATAGGACTGATTAAACAAGAGTGGAAGGACGGTCTTATTTCTCTACCTGTTGTCCCTTGTGTCTGTCTTTGTGTACACAGTCTCTATCCTGGTGTAATGGGATTAGTGTCAGCAGTGTAGGAAGCTGTTTCAAAGGAAGTACAGAAGATAGCCCTGTTTGACTTGTCACAAAGTGGCATTTGACATTTTCCTTTTTTTCTTTGCACTATGTCCTCTGCTGCCCACAGACATCTGAAAATGGAAATGCTGAATAAAGTTCTGAATCCACACTAAAAAAAGGCCATTTTCTTAAGGAACCTGAAAAAAGCACCTGGGCCAGCACTTCATGTTGAGGAAAGTGAAGTATAACCTGTAGAAAATGTAATGCTCTCGTACGAGGAAGCAGAGTTGCAGGAGGTTAAATTAATGTTACATTCATTTTTAGTTTGTATCTCTGTCTTAGTACGTGGACAAAGAGGCACCTAAAGCCGGCCCCTGTACATGTGCATGGGGTCAGTAGGGGTCTTATAAAAGACGGGAGAACACTTATGAATGTTCACCCGAGGAGGACATGTTACTTTTGGTGCTTATATCAGGGATATGGTTTGATATGGTTGATCTTAAAAAATAGGATCTCCAGTTAATCTCATCACTGTATGAGGAATTCATCGTGTATAAAATTCCTTCCTTTATCACAAGTATAATGGGTATTTTCTTACATATTGGCCAATAATGTAACCCACTGATAAATCATGTGTCTGTGCTTTGAAGTGTTTTGTGTGCACTGTGACAGGGATTGTGATAAGCTGTTTAAATCTTGTCATTACTCCTATCATGACATGACCCAGAGAACCTTTTAACGGGCAGCAGTCAGGGAATTACACTGGGTTAATCCACAGCATGACCACTGCTGTACACCGTGTCATCTAATCTCCAGGGACTAATGCCTTTGGCCAAGGTACAGTAATGGGACACAATACAAATGGATGTCACAAAGTACAGTCATTTTTCTTTACATAGTAAAGTCAAGATGTTACAGTCTGAAGCTCAACAACAGTGGGGAGAAAAACAGATTGCTTCATCTGTTTGGGATGAGACGTAGACTTTGTTGTCATTCAGTCTACACAGAATGAAATTTGTTGCAATTGACTCAGCACAGAATTTAAATATAATAATAATTGAAAGTACACTACCGTTCAAAGGTTTGGGGTCACCCTATCAAACCAGTGGTTTTCCAATGACAACAATGACCATGCACAGACCGAGGATCTACCAGCTTGTTCTACAGGATTTACTCTGATTACATCTGTTTCAGACTTGACGGGAAACACTTTTGTCTCTCCCACTGTCAGACACAGGAGAGACAGAGATAAGGTTGGGGGACGTTTTGCTGGTTCAGACACATTTACTCAGTATAACTTGATGTTGTGGTTGTTGGTTGTGTTCAGCTGTATTTTACATATGTTTTGTGATACTTGTTTTTGGTAAAATTGGTCAAATTGTTTTTTGTAGGGTGACCCCAAACTTTTGAACAGTAGTGTATATTAAAATACACAGCAGGAGTATACACTGAAAATACCATAAAGTGCGATAGTAAAAATGACCTGAGGAGAAAATTGTCCAAAAAGCTGCATATTTTCATTTAGAGTTCAGCAGTCTGACGACCTGGAGAAGAAACCAGGAGGTCCTGCACTGGATGCACAGCAGGGAGAACGGTCTGTGCTGAGGGTATGAGGAGTCACTGCTGATGGTTCTGGCTCAGGACATGCAGCAAAGGTGCAATGTCCTGAATAAAGAGAAGAGAAGTCCCAGTGATGTCCTCCACTGTCCTCGACAGTCTCCTCACATTCCTCCAGTTCGAGTCCCTGCAGCCTCCTCACCACACAGAGTTGCAGCTGGTCAGAGAGCTCTCTATGGTGCTTCTGTAGAGTGTAGTGAGGATGGGCAGGGGCAGGTGGGCTCTCCTCATCCTGCACAGGCCAGGTGAGGTCATCTGTGATGTACACCACCAGGAGCTTAGTGCTGCTGACCACCTCCACAGCTATGTTGATGAGGAGTGGAGTGGTTCTTCCTGAAGTGGACAATGATCTCTCTGGTTTTGCCCACGGTCAGGATCAGGTTATTGACTCTGCACCTGTCCATCAGCTCCTCCACCTCCTCTATGTAGGCCAGATCTTTGTCGTCCCTGGTGAGGCCCACTGCTGTTGTGTGGTCCACGAACTTCACAACATGATTGGTGGAAACCCTGGTGATGCAGTCATTTGTCATCAGGGTGATCAACAGAGGGCTCAAGACACGGCCCTGAGAGGAGCCTGTGCTGGCAGTGATGACACTGAGGGGTTCTGTCCAATCAACACTGACTGTGGTCTTTGAGGGAGGAAGTCCAGCAGCCCATTACTCAAAGTGCTGGAGCCCAGGAGTCCTAGTCTGTCTGCCAGATGCTGTGCAATAATCCAAAGTCCAGGTTCTTCTCCCCCAGGTTGTTCTTCTCCCTCAGATGTTCAAGGCTCAGGTGAAGTGTGGAGGAGATGACCTCCTCAGTGGAGCAGTTTGACCGATAGGAAAACTGGAAAGGGTCGAATGTAGGAAGGAGTCTGTAGATGATGTGCTGCTTTACCAGTCTCTTCATCATAATGGGAGCAAGTGTGATGGACTGATAGTTGTTGAGTTGATTTGAGGTTTTTTTCGGCTCTGGGATGATGGTGGCAGACATGAAGGAAGAGGAGAAGAAGGAGAGGTGCTCAGGGACTTGCAGGAGATCCCCCAGCAGCCTAAAGATAAGGATGGTTCAGAGCCAACAGACAGTGTCAACCTCCTGAACCCAAGCTGAGGGCTGCTCTACAGGAGAGAGGCCTGATGGGTAAAAGCTCTGGAACCACAGGCAGACCTGCACTCTGAGAGCCAAGAGCTCTTTTGATATAACATGGTGACATGAAGGTACTGTCATGAAATGCTGTGATGGTGTCAAACATAGCAGTAACATCCAGCAGGACAACTAGTGACACAAGTCCATTATCTGAGGCTATGTCAAGATGGTTGGTAGCCAGTGTTGTTTCTGTGCTGTCTCTGAATCCTGACTGAACTCCTCACAAACTGTTAACTGTTTGCTAACCCTGTACAGATGGTCACAGAATTGATTTGAAGGATTTTATTTTTTTATGGATTTTGGAGATAACGTGGAGGATGGATATTGGTTCATAGTTGGTTTGTTTAGGTCGAGGTTTTGTGTATATGACAGAAAATCTAAATGCACATCACAAAGACTGGTTGGTTATCAAAACAAAAAGGTAGATGAATGAAAATCCAAATGAGATAAAATCCAGAATCCAGCAGGAGATACGAGAAACTAAAAAAAAAATACTGGAAATCCCCAAAACCAGACTGGAGCAGGCAACAAGACAAACTGACAGAGGACAAGGAGTTACTGATTAAATACACACAGAAGACCAGACACAAGTGTATTTGCAAACAGATGGTGTCAGCTGCTAATCAAAAAGAGGGAGCAGGAACAAAGACCACGAGACAAACTAAAGGACACACAAGGGAGGTAACTTAAAATAAACAGGAAAAGTAAAAAGAAAACTAAGGAACAAAGGAGAACTCTGAGTAAAAATGACAGAGATCCTGATGAGACCTTTAATTCCTGTAATTAAACATCTCATCAGGATCACTGTCAGTTTTTTAAAAGCCTTCAGTTTGTAGTCTAAAGATGGGTTAATCAGATCTAATGATTATGATGATGATGATTCTGATGAAGTCATTTTAGAGGCTTATAGTCGATTGGTAGTGTCCTGCACCAAGTAACATTTCAAGAAAAATATCCAAAACTTCCACTTTACAATCATATTTTATTATCTTTTCTTTTTATACACAACCTCTGACAATAAGAACTGCAGCAAAAATAGTTTTTAATAACAAGTAATAAGTTTGTCAGTAATGTTTTCTGGTTGTGGATCATGTGACTAATAAAAGCTAAAGATGATTTTTTTAACAATATAAAGATATATTGTGGAGTTGGAAGTTGTGTGGTGTTTCACTGCTGTTCTACCTCATGTGGCCCCTTTACCGGTCGACCTGAATAAATCAGCGTGGCCTCGCCTGAGTGCGTGGCAGCTCTGTGGGCTCCAGCTCGGGGCCTCGGCACCATCGTGACCACACACACTGACGACACACTGTGCACAGCCACATGGACGCGTGTGCTGTATTCACTGACAGGACTTGATGCGTCTGGGTGTTCAGCCAGGTGGAAACGTTCAGACCAGGCAAGGTCAGGAGGTTGTTGGTACAAATCCCGGTGGAGGAAACCTGTAAATTAAAGATTAATCCCTCAGAGCACTGAGTGTGAAATGGGTCCAGCGCTGGAAGCACGGCTCTGGGCTCAGAAGACTGTGGCATGAGGCACATCCTGAAGACAATCAGCCACACCAGTGGTTATCATGTCCTATTGTGGGCCTCTGGTCATGGCAGCTTACTGAGAGCACAATGAGCTGCAGCCAGCAGTGGTGTTTCAGCCCTGCAGTCTGACCACCATGGCTTTATCAGTGTCAAATAGCCTCATGTGGCTCGGCTCCTGCAGAGAGCTGTTAGAAAATGACCCACTGACAAACTGCACATGGGTTTTCAACTCCCTCCCTGCGCCGCAAATATTCTGTTCAGCTGTTTATTTTCAAGATGTGAGAAATCCACCAGCTGTAATTTGATGAGTAAAAGTGCTGCACTCCACCTATGTTTAAATTTGCTATGCAACATGACACTTACACCGCACAGCACGCTGCGGGAAACTCAGCAAAACATGCTGGTAATGCTTTCACTGCTTTTATTCTGAAATATATGTTCAGCTATCAAACAGGTCCTGGTTCTGTCAGTTTATATTAAGAGTCTAAATGTTGTGCATCCTTCAGAAATCAATCAAAATGAAGTCAATGTTTTTCCTTCATGTATTTATTCATAATATATTAGTACTTCTTTTTGTTCCAAGTCAAATGTGGTTGATGACTGATTTAGCTGAGATACAGGGACATTGTTGGTATTTAGACTTATTTGCTGAAGCAGATATTTGGTTGATTCAGCACCTACAGAAAAAAAGACGATTTATTTGACCACAAGAAGAAATAGCTTTTTCAATCATTCATTTAACAAAAATTTTAATAGTAACAGATAACTTCTCCTGGGTATTTGCAGAACGTTACTGTGATAATGCAGAATTCATTCGTTTCCACCACATCACTTCGTCATGTCCTGTGAAAGGTTATTACTCAGTATCAACCATATCTGCTGGTACTGTGGCCATACAACTTTTATGTTTGATGGATCTGTCCAGATCACACTGGACTCATTCACCAACGTCTCTGTAAGTTTTGTTTTTTTAATGTGATCTTAAGAAGGTTCTTACGAGAAAGTCTACGTCAGATTTATGAAGCGCTTTTGAAGTCGGCAGAAATGTTCTCAGCTGAGTTCTTAGATTGATGAATCCCAATCCTTCATAAATTGAGAGCGTGTGTCAGTGGGTCCTCATTTGCATATGTAAATGCCTGCTAATGCTCATGATAGTGCGCAAGGCTGCAGGGTCGTGTGCACACAGAAGACACAGGAACTGAAGGGAGAGGGTGACGTGATGAAATGAAAATGTAAACGAAAACCTTCAGCAGCTCTGAAGGAGGAGCTGCTGCAGGAGCTGAACAACAGACCAAGTTCATATTTATTATTGTGGATATCAGGGTTATTAATTAAACAACAGCGCTCTCAGCTGATCTGCTCACAGTCCGCTGACACAGCCGAGCGTCTGGACATACTGTGGACTCAGTGTTTTATCACCTGTCTGAGAATGAACTGAGATACATGGACCGGATCAGAGGTCTGTATCTGACCTCTGATCCGGTTCTGATTGCATGTTCTGGAGAACCTGCAGAGAAGGAACCAAACACTTCCTCAGGTCCCGCTGTAATCTCTGCAGGTCTGCTGTTGGTCCAGGTCTGGATCAGGACACACATCTCTGAGTACTGAAGTGTCAGTGTGGCGTTTACTCATTTAAAAAATAAAATAAAAATGCTGTAAAATGATGATGAAATATAATATGAATGATGGAAATGTTATTGTACTTTAAATCCTGTGATCACACACAGCTGTAGAATTGAAAATACACAATAACCAGTTATTTTTGAACAAACATGTCACCTCTCAGATCTGTGCTCCCTGATGTTCAGAGACTTTGTTCTTACCTACGAACATTTGTGAGTTTGGTGAATGTCAGAATCGTTTTGTGTGATGGTTTGAGAACAAATGAGTTCCTCTGAACGTTTGGTGAATGATGGTTGTGGAGACTGTGGAGTCTGGATGTTCTCTTGTGTGGATTTCCTCCAGGTCCTCCAACTTCTTCCCACAGTTCAAAGACATTGATCAAGTTTATTGATCACTCGAAACTGCCTGAAAATGTGTGTGTGAGTGTGAGTGTGAGTGTGAGTGTGCGTGTGCGTGGTTGTTTGTCTGTGTGTGTGTTGGACCTGTGATGGACTTGTAATCTGTCCATGTTGTACCCTCCCTCTAACCCAGCTGGGATAGGCTCCTCCCCCTGCCACCCAGTTGGATGTGGTTATAGAAAATGGATGGATGGTTTGAATATCCATTTGAGTGTTGTTATTTTTTTTGTTTGAAGTCACAGGCTTTGTCTAATGCAACTGACTGAATGACAGGAGACACTTAATGGGGACACACAGGGAGACATCTCATGCAGACGTGTCTCAGAAAGAAACAGAGTCACTTGTCCTTGTTGAGTCTTTGACAGTCCCACCGGGAGCTGGTTGGAGTTTTGTTTGAAAGTTGCAGCTCAGTTTTCTGCAGCAGCTCTAAGACAGTGAGGTGCAGCTTTGTGTATTTGATTTTGATCTAACAACTGACTAATAATTCAGTTGGATCTAGTTCAAGTCAAACATGGTGCCTGACAGTCTCAGTACAGAAAACTTGGTTCTGTCTCTTTTTCTGTCATAATCAAACAGTGAAATCCTTGATTGAGCTTGATTCAGTTGTCCTCCTCAATTTAGCACCAGTCAGGCTTACACTAACACCACGCCTATCAATTATCATTACAATAATCATAGGAGATATATTCCTACTTTGTTTGTTTGTTGTTTGTTTGTTTATTTGTTTTAAACCCATTTTACAATTAACAATGAAATCATATCTTTGTGGTTTGAAAAGGGGATGGAAGAAACTATACTTATAATTTTCCATGCCCCCACTGAACACCACTCACCCTCAACAATACAACATTACAACATTTTACAGTAACAATCAACCTCAACAACACAAAGACAAAGACAGGCCCTAACACACCCCAATCACGTTGCTATAAAGCAATTAAACATTTTATCAGCGTATTACACTCAAACATGGTCAGAAAATATATTATATCCATAAATATACATTTGTTGCTCTAGCAGTAAACTTTTAGGTTTTGTACACACTCAGAGCCTCCTCCTGGTAGTTACTCATTACATCCATTTTAAACATTCTTTTAAACTGAAAAAGGTTTTTACAAGTTTTGATTTCCTGATTTCCAGGTAATTTTAAGTTCATTGTATTACGAAAAAGTGGATTGGTGTGATGGTTGTATTTGACTTTGCAAGCAACCCTAATAGCTGTTTTTTGAAGTATGGTGGATGAAGTATGATTTCTTAATTGTGTTTCATTTGTAGTCCCTCCGAGGTTGTGGTTCAGACCATTCTGGATATTGTGGTTCAGGTATAATTTACCTTGAAAGTATAAAATTGTGTATTTATTTTTCCCCCTGCAGTGATGAGGAAACACTGAAGGGTTCGTTAACGTTACATAAAATGTGAGGTGAAAGCCTGACACCTTTCCAGCTCAGCAGGGTAGAGGATGGTGAGAACATTTTAGGTTGCCACCAGGCCTGTCACCATAACAACTTTAGCTGGATGATAAATTGTCCCAGAAATTATTGCGATAAACGATAATATTGCCGTTTTAATACCATTTGTCAACTAGTATAATAATAATAATAATGGTATAATAATGCAACTACACCCTTTTGAAGATAAACTTTCACTTTTTCACGTTGTTGTACAGTTGTGTAATTGTTCCTGGCAATTCGTACAGCCAGTCAAATGTTTGTAACGTTTTTCAAAATGCCGGCTTTTTGACGGAGTTAAAGGGTAGCATCTCTTTGGCGATGTAGTTAACAACACCGTCTGTGAGTGCGCACCATTTGGCACTACCACATTCATATTTAGTTTGCTTCATAAACGCCCCAGTGATGGTGGACTGTCGGGAAGACGTTGACGGCCCCTCTGCCTCATTTAACGCATTTCCTCCGACGTTTTCAGAGACGTCTCCGTCAGCTGTTCACTGACTGGGCGCTCAGAGCTCACGTTTTTTTCAGCGGACGTTTTCAAATAAAATGTTAACGTTGCACTAAAGCGCTGTTATTGTACATTAAACCGATCTATTTAGTGGTCTTCCCCACATAGTAGAAATGTGTTATTCTGACTATAATCGTGCAGAGTGTCGGCTGCAGGTGCAAATGTTTCGGGGCCGCGCAGTGATGATGCAATGATGCAGTGATGATGCAATGACGCAGTGATGATGCAGACGGAGTGACTGACGGGAGGGTTCACTCCTCATTACACTGAGGAACCGAGAGGAGTCCGTCGAGACCGATGCAGCGAAGTCAACTCATTATCCAGTGTGTTTGGTAAATGAAAAATTAGCCCAGCAAACTTACCGAGCTCATTTTTAATTATCGTGCATCCATACATCCATCCATCCATCGTCTATACCTGCTTCTCCACACTTGGGTCACAGGGGTCTGCTGGAGCCTATCCCAGCTGTCATCGGGCAGGAGGCGGGGTCACCCTGGACAGGTTGCCAGCCTATCACAGGGCTAACACAAAGACGAACAACCATTTGCACTCCCACTCACACCTACGGTCAATTTAGTTTGATCAATTCACCTAACCAGCAGGAGGAAACCGGAGTACCAGGAGAAAACCCACCATGCACAGGGAGGACATGCAAACTCCACACAGAAAGGCCCGAGCCGAGATTCGAACCCTGAACCTTCTTGCTGTGAGGCACAAGTGCTAAAATTATCGTGCAATTAATTGATTTATTGATTATCGTGACAGGCCTAACCATACAGTACATGTGCATCTTAGAAATGAGAGTGAAGAAAGCCACATAATAAATCTAAATCTCCATGCATGTGCTGAAATGTTCTTTGCTCGCTTCAGGAACGTCTGGAGGTGCAGCAGCAAATTATTCTGACGTATAATGAGACAGTGGGTTGCACAGACACTTTGACATCAGAGAGGCTGCGCCCCCTGCCCTGTATAAGTGCTAACCCACAGAGTCAGACATGGCTCCTTTTCTCCATGAATTCATTGCTTTTTGTTTCCATGACTCCTTCCCCTTTTTTTTCTCTTGACTTTTTGAAAGCGCCGAATGTGAACAGCACAACAATGTCCACCGCACGTTCTGTCAATTTTTGAAAGTTGCCAGAAAAATCGTGCAGGGAAAATTAATGTAATCATCCAACCTCCCATTGTTTTGACGCAATTACAGAAAGGGGGAAAAAAAAAAGGAGTAATGTCAGGTCTTTGAGCAGTGAGATTGTAAAACAGAGACTGTGCATGATCGACTGGAGCAACATTGTAACGGAGACGGCAAAGATTGTTTTTCTGTGATGCAGGAACACTCAAGTACAATTATCTGAGCTATACTTGTAATTAAAATATGTTCCCAGTAAAGCAGAGATTAATCACCTCCTCTGCTGCAGACGATTTATTTGATGCCACATCAGAAGCCTCGCTCTGCATTTGATATGTGGTGGGAGAAATACTGACGTATAGCACATATTCAACATGATTTACTTTGGCCATCACATTTATTTTGCATGTCAGATTTTACTGAGAAGTGTCTGATTCCCTCACAAAAGCTCAGGACAAACACATCCCAACAAGATGTGAGGAAACATGTTTTAAATCCATAAATACTAAAAGTACATCACTTGAATTTTCCCGTGAAGTACTTAAGACAGCGTTTAGTCACGTCCCATCAAACCAAAGTTACAGTTAATTTTCCTCCTGAGGGGAGATCTTAATGAAAGTTTATATATATGTGAATTTCCCTGCTTTACATTTAAGGCTGTGATGGTCCAAAAGCTGCAGCATGAAGCAACCATGCAGGACGATCAACTCTCCATCAGCGATCAGCAGGAGATACTATACCCAAAGCATTATTGGCGTAATAATCTGCAAGTGTGTTTTTGCAGAGGCATGTATAATCATAGTGAGTTGCCAGACAGATCAAGTAGATGTGAGTGGGAGTCAAGAGACTGTTTGGCTGCGTGGAGCCTGCGAGCGAGCGCACGGCG
>OOFC01013656.1:0-19917 GCA_900323345.1 Pseudochromis fuscus | reverse complement strand
GAGGTGTAAGCAGAGAGAGACTTTACAAACCGGTGGCTCAGATACTTTGTCTCCACCTGTTCCTGGTGTTTTGAGCCTTTGCTGTGAACTTCACGGTGGCGACGTGGGGAGAGGAGGCGCAGCAGGAGGTGTTTATGATAAAAAGAGCTGTTGGTGGAAATCTTTAAAAGTGTAAAATATTGTATTATTGCAGCATTTTTGACTTGCTCCCTGACTGCTCCCGTGCTGTCCCTGTAATCTACCACCATGTCTGTCTTTGTGTGATGTCATGTACCATCATGTGCGTTGTGTGACCTATTTAGGGTGATGTATTTTAGAGCTCAGGACCTCACTGCGTTTCCTCCAGGGAACTTTTTTTTTTAGGACTTTTTCTTCCCCGACAAAACTGTCAGAGAACTTGCTGCTTTTGAAGGGAAAGTAAAAGAGGTGATTTGGTTGGTCATGAGTGATTGCCAGCCATTACCATACCTAATATAATGTATTCCTTCTAATCCTGCCCCGTCTCCAGCTGCGCTGCAGGTTCACTGCACAACTCGGGCGCAAAATCCTCCCAAATTCAGCTGCCATGGCTCGTGTGTTCACTGTGTGCAGCTGACTTTGCCTTGTACAGACCTTTACATCATTTATGGATTCATCCATTTGATATTTATATATGCAAGTACTTGAATAGTGTTTAACAGGCTCTGACTCTTGGAAATGTTACACTTTCTTGGTATGCCCAGTTGTCAAATCAGAAATCAGACAAATGTGAACTCGGATAAGACGTGTTTTTGTAACTTGATCCAAGAATATATATTTAGATTTAATCCGAGCCGGCATCAAAAAGTTCTTCAGCCAAGAAACTTGCAGACCCTCTCAAACTTGAACTGCTGATGCAACAGAAATGCAGATCAGCCGCTGACGTCACCGTGCCCTCAGGACGGGAGCAAGATTTGTTTAAATCAGGAGCAGAAATTTGCCAGTTGGCTTTTTGTAATGAGTCCTGCCCCCGTTTTAATGAAAGATGTAACGTTAGAACAATAGCCTTCATTGACCTAATAGGATTGGACAGTATTTATTGTATTAGATGTTTTTCTCAGCGCTGTTTTACTCATCACTTTGTTAACTTGTCATAGAAAGCTAAGTGGTTCGGTGCCAGGAGACATGTCCTTGAGTCGGCTGCTGTGAAGCTGCTGCCTTTTTCACTGCGAATGATTTGAATGCATCTTCTGCCGCTCGCTAACTGATGGCTGCCTCGTGTTGTTTTTCTGTTGCCTCCTGTGGCGTCCCTCCCTCTTCACCACACATCTGAAAAACCCCCTTTTCAGAAATAATGTTAACAGTTTAAACCAACAAGTGGAGTTTTACTGTGGATGGCAGTGGCTCCGAAGGGTTGGTGGTTCGATTCCTGCTCGAACCTTGATGAATGTTGAATGAATGGTTTGGTGGTGGTCGGAGGGGCAGCCACGCCTCCGTCAGTCAGTCCCAGGGCAGCTGTGGCTAACATAGCTTAGCACCACTGGTATCACAGGGTATGAATGAATAATGGTCTCAGTAAAGCGCTTTGAGTGTCTAGAAAAGCGCTGTATAAATCAAACCTTTATTATTACTCACATATTACGGTAGTATGTACGGAACGGTTCACTTGTCAGTTTTTAGAATCTGTTGGAATTATGTTGCAAATGGTCGAGGAATTACGGTAATTTGATTGATGCGTCAGCGGCCACATGATCAGACCTAAAGGGTAAATTTCATTTCATGTCCTTTTCTACTGCAGTATTCTGAGTCCAGTGTCGAGAAACGTACTACTGCAACTTACAACCTGCATGTACTTTAAGAATGATTAATATCTGGCTCATTGATTGTGTATCACAAATGGACGTAGCCACAGTGATGTCGCCCACTGATTCATGGACTAAGCTGAAACTTTGGCCATTGCCATCTTGTTGTTTTCTTGAGCCAGAAGTGACCATATTTGGACAAGTGGGAGGAGCTGGGTCAGAGTGTGGGGGCGGGACTGACAGCCGCTAGCCACAAACCTCAACCGTGAGTGGCCACGTCCTGAGTTTAAGCTTGAATACAATTGAAGTGAATGACTTACAGGACTTATGGGGGTCTGTGGGGATTGGTTTGTTTTAGAGCCTCAAGTGGCCAATCATGGAACAGCTGTTGAAACACTGACGCTCTTTGAATTGTATCGTTTTACCTTCATTTCTTCTCCAAAACTCTGATAACATCTGACCTGGAGCTTTAGGATCAACAGTTGTGGATTGAAACACATCACTTCCTGTTTTCTTTTTCAGATTTTCTGGACATTTGCCTAAAGTTTTCACTGCTTCGAATGGAGACCTCTTGTCTGAAAAGATGTCGCCCCAGAGTGCTCCGTCGACTGTGAAGTTGGTGAGTAAACTGCTCTTGTAAGGAAATAAGAGTCGGACCTGTGGTACATCGCTAGTCTGAACAGGTTAACGCAACATATGAGACATTTGAAGGACTTTGAAATTGAATTTACACAAAAAAAATGTTTCTCTTTAAAAATATCCTACGTGTGTGTGTGTGTGTGTGTGTGTGTGTGTGTGTGTGTGTGTGTGTGGTGGAGTGGAGGAGGAATAGCCTCAGAGTCACTGCCAAGACCTTCAAGGAAGTTTCCCTGGCTCTGAATCCACAGCTTTAATTGCTGGGAGTCTTTGTGAATACCAAGGGACAGCACTAACTCACTCCCTTTCTTCCAGTCTCTCCCTCCGTCTCCCTCTCTCTCCTCCTTTTCATGTCCTTTTCTCCTTTCTTGCCCTATCAAAGAGTCTGGGTATGTTTACATCCTTAACTTGGGGGTGGCAGGTGGGTGGTGCGGTTAGCAGCACTCTGAAGTCATTATGACAGCGAACTGGAGGAGATTCACATTTCCAGGCAGCCTTTTGTGTTGTTGGCTGAACTGTTCTTTTGCCTCATCATCAGCCGGCAGCTCGCCTCTGTAAGACTTTAAAGTGCTGTACTCTGTGTGTGTGTGTGGAAGACAGATAAGGTTGCGTGATTTAATGCACCGAGGTTGAACTCAGACACTTGTTGCATGTGTCTGCTGAGGTTTAAGCTTCTGAGTAGCTGCTGTATATGTGGACACTGTTAAAAGACCTGTCATCGTAATGTCTTAGGTGTGTGTACAGTGTGTCAGAAGTGGCTCTAATCCATATTTGTATGTTGACAACTTAACACGTGTGGTGATGAACTGAACCCAACTTTCAGACTGACTGTGTCCTTCAGTTCAACAGGATGTTTTAGCATCTTTTTTAGCGAAGTGATGAAGCAGGGATGATGTCACCTGTTGGTTTGTGGAGACGCATTTTGAATCCAAGAGATGGAGCATGTGAATGGCAGCATGTTGGTTGTTTGGAGCAGAAGTGACCATATTTGGATATGAAGGGAAGAGGAAAGAGGCGGGTCTGACCCTTGAACTCAAGACCACTGCCCAATGTGGATGAGACTGGACTTCAGTGCTGCTCTCATTGGAGACCAGACCTGTTGATCCTGAAAACCCCGCCCCTAAATCTTCCTCTTTTTGAATTTCAAAACTACTTATTTCCCCAGTGTAGGGTGAATAAAGTGCTTTTGAAGGCATGTGAAGGCGGCCATGTTTGGAGCCAGAAGTGACCATATTTAGTTATGAAGGGAGGAGAGAGGAGGCGGGTCTGACCCTTGATCCTGAGGACAGTGGCCACTGTGTATTAGACTCATCTGAAACAGCTTGATCAAACTAACCCCGCCCCTAACTCCTCCCATCAGATCTCTGAGAAGAAGAGTTGACTTATCTGATGACATCAGAATGACTTGTGGAGAAACTGAATATTTCAGGATTGAAAATGAGGATTTTTAGATTGAAGTCAGTTTGAGTTTTCTGGAGTCAGCCTCCAGTGGCCAGTAGGAGTATTGCACTATTTTGCACTTCTGCATTGCCCTCATTTTTGAGCCCCAGTTGCTTCGTCCATTTCTATAAACAGCCTTTCCCTCTCACTGCTGTCGTCAGGTTCAACAGCAGCAGGAAGCTGTTTTCACCAAAAATACCAACGAGCTGAAAGTAGCTGGTGAACACAGTGGAGATTAAGAGCTGGGTTTCTTTTTTGTTTAGATGTTCGATGAAAACCAAAGTAGATCCAAAAAGCAGAAGGAGTACCAGCTTTAAACTCATCAGTAGTCCAGAAACACAGCTTCAGATCAATTCTAATGTTGCTCAGCTACAGCTTGATGTATGTTTGCTCACATTTCAGTCATATTAACTTAATGAAGTCGTGATGCTGTTTGCAGTGTGTAGCAGTGTGTAGCATTGCCAACAAGCAAGGAAAAAAATCAATGTATGTAAATGTGTGGAGAAAAAAAAAAGGTAAATTAAGTCTCAGTTGTATGTGTGTGTGTGTGTGTGTGTGTGTGTGTGTGAAGTGGTCTACAGAAGTCCCTCTCAACTCAACAGAGCATTTTGGTTTGACAACTTCCAACTTCATTTGGTTCACTGTCACAGCTCTAATCATGTTTAACGGCCAAAAAACCCCCAAAAACAAAACACGCAGCCAGAAATCCAGAGCGTCCAACAAACGCTCATGATGCTCCGTGTGTGTGTGTGTGTGTGTGTGTGTGTCAGTGTTGTGTTTGCAGAAATCTGTGTTTGAAGTGTGTGAAATACAAAGTTTCATGTCAGTGTGTGAAGAAACCTACAGAGGTGGACAGGGATGTGGGTACTCAGATGACTAGCTTGTCCAAAAAAAATGTAAAAAAAAAATACAGCTAATGCCTGAACAGATACTTTGTAATGATACCTGATTATGTTTGGGGTAATTTTAATGCTGTGACTCTCTTGTTGAGTATTTGTAAGCTGCCACAGGCTCAAGGTTTTTGTTTCACTTCACTGTTGAGGTGTTTTACTTTTCTATTACCTGTGAGTTAAACAGCATGTTGATTACTCAGCATCACAGCTAGAAGATGGACCTGTATGCATTTATTCATTACTTGATTCATGTGATATTACATGTGAATTTCCTCATAAGAATTATATTATCAACAGTAACCTGCCTCCAGTGCTGATCCTCCTGACACCAGCTCCATATTCAAATCACAGTCTCGTCTCAATATCAGGCAGAATTTCCCAAATTGTTGAACTGTTCCTTTAATAAATGATGCATTCATCAGCATTGCATTGTGCTGCTGTCCTGAGCGCCTGTATGGAGACTCAGCAGTGACTCACTGTATCGTAGCTATGACCTGAAAATAATGGTACAAACTTACTACAGCACCGAGGGAAACATCTCTTCTTTAGCTAGAGTTGTATCACCTCTGCATTGTGTGTGTGTGTCTGTGTGTGTGTGTGTGTGTGTGTGTGTGTGTGTGTGTGACTGGTTTGTGCAGAGCACTGCAGTCTTGTCTTGCCAACTGTTCTGAAGTTGGCACCTGGCCAACTGTGACAGTACTTTCTGGGGCGTCAAGTCGAACACCACACACACACACACACATACACACACACACACACACTTCCATTCAGACACATGAGGTGATGGAAATGCCATAAATCTGTCAGTGAGGCTGAAATGAGCTTAGTCCCACCAGGAAGGGGGGGGGGCGAGGAGGAGGAGGAGGGTGCTCTTCAGCGACGTGTGCACGATAAAATCCCATGGACTATAAAAGCCGATCTGTCGCGTGGAACTGTGTGTGTACATCTCTGTCTGCACATACAACACGTTCTGGAAATATCCCTCGCACACACACACACACACACCATCTGACTTTGTCTCACTGTCTTTGTTTTGCAGCTTCTTCTTCCCATCTTATCTTCCTATTTTGCTCTCAGCCTGTTTCTGTCTCCGTCTCTGTAGCCGGGGTTCCAGCCCAGCATTATTATGTAAATCATGATATATCAAATGGTAACAGCTGATAGGAAATGGCAAATTTCCCTCGGAAGTTTTTATGCCCGTTTGAGCCAGGAGACTTTTCGCTGATGAAGGGATCTTGATAACAACAGCAGCAGCACAGTCAAACTTGTTGAGTAAGTAAAGATGCAGCTGCAGTCTTAGAGCAGATCTCCATCTATTAAACTGTGAAAACTTGGTGCACCGCGACAACCAGACGCATCAGACGTGCACGGCTGACCTGCTGAGGTGGCGCCGACGTTAGCTGCTGTGGACTGTGGAGTGGTTTCATTCCAGCAGATGGAAGGTAATTCACATCAGCCTCCACGGTGTCAGGATTAGGATCCGTTTGTCCTTCCCATCTGTCACGCATCACTCCTCATACACCACTGTTAGGATCCAGACTAAATTAAAGGGAATGATCCGGAGCTGCATCATAATTTGCTCCACAGTCGTGTCAGGTGCTGCTGCCATTGTAGTCGTGTTGTGCTGAACCACATTAAACACAGAGGCGGGTAATAAAGTGTAACTTAACCTCCGTGCTCACAGGGGAGGGAGGAACAACGTTACAGGTCAAAAAAGTTGTTTGTATTCATGTGTGTGCATCACTGTTACGTTATTGTGTATCCATGACAATCGTGCATGAAAGACGGATATCTCCTCAGTTCTTCCTCCATTATTCATTCAAGTTTTTAAATAAAATTGCAACTAATAGAGGATATAAGATCCTTTATCACTGAATCTGAACATTCTTATTTGGAAATGTCTCAGACACAAATGATTCACTTTAGTCCTTTGAAGTTGCGACATAATTAAAGTCACAATGAAACATTTTGAGACGATGTAACTTGTGACATATTTCTGAAAAAAACAGGATATGTAGCCGGGACAAAACATTTGATGCAATTTGATTGGACCATTGAAACACAACCAAACATGATAGCGGCATAACTAGCTAACATTACTACACATTAGGGCTGTCGCTAACGAATATTTTAGTAATCGAATAATCTATTGATTACTCCATCGATTAATCGAATAATTGGATAAGAAATACATATTGAGGTGCAATAATAAATAGCACTGCCAAATGATAAAAATTTGCATGAGGGTGGTTTTTCGCAAGCTTGGCGATAGGTTAGCTTAACTGCTAGCAGAATCCCCGACTATCGTGTGCTTCCCGTTAATGTGGTGTTTTTAACAGGAAGTGCTTCGGTGAAAACTCCTTCCTGCAGATTGTGGGTCATACTTTGTGTTGGTCGACTATCCGTCCGTTTTTTTCGTACTCACATTTCCCATCAACACGGTCGACGTACTATTTAACGTTTTCAAAAAAAACATAAAAACCGTCTTGTTTCGCGTCTTCCCTCTTTATTGGTTGGCTCTGCTGTCTGTCACTGTCGGGCTTCTTCTTCTTCCTGTCTGTTTCTGTGAATAACATTAACAGTGGGAGCGATACTGCCCCCATCAGTTGCTGTCAGGAACTGCAAGTACAGATGAAGTATTTTCCGGCTGATATTTGATTTTACCAATAACAAAAACAATAATTCGACGCTTCGATTCTTGAATTTCCTTGTTGATGAATTTTTGTAA
Organism: Pseudochromis fuscus; assembly: GCA_900323345.1. NCBI lineage: Eukaryota > Metazoa > Chordata > Actinopteri > Pseudochromidae > Pseudochromis > Pseudochromis fuscus. Next base: position 12,460 of record OOFC01013656.1, on the reverse strand, counting down.
TCGACGTAATTATGTCAAGTAATTGTTGCAGCCCTACTACACATTAGACACTAGACTTTTTTGTTACTTGAACAGGTCAAGTTGTAACAGCCTTATAAATCTTTAGTTGTCGACTTTTACTATGTCAATCTAAAATGTGTTTATGTCAAGTTGATAAAGTTAAAAATGTCATTTTCACAGTACTGTAGACTGCACACAACATGTTACAGTGTCCACATGATGCCCCATGACGTGCAGTGTTCCCATCACTCTTCTGTGTGTTTCCCTTCTTTACTGCAACGTGGCTCGTTTCAGTGTCAGGTGATGCAGGTTTCTGTGCAGCCTCATAAACAAAGTCAGACCTCGCTCATGAAAAACTTGGAAAACTACACAGGTTTTAAAAAAAGCTTGAAAACTCACTTGCAGCTGAAAACATTGTTCGTGTCTCTTTTGCTTTTCTTCATTATCATCTGTGCTCCCTCTGCTTTGACATTCACACCACAGTACATCACAAGCAGGTCCCACTGTCGGCGGCTGGTGTGGATCATGTCGAGCTGTTTACCCCTACAGGCCTGCAGCAGTTACTTTTCTATATGGAAGAGAAAGAAAGAAGAAAGTTGATGATGAAGCTTCTGCCTCGCTCCTTATAGACTGTGGTGAAGTACAAATATCTTAGAAACACTAGGAGTCAGAGCTGGACAGTGAAAGGCAGAGATGAAGGGTTAACTGTGTTTTCTGTTTGATATCTGGCATCGTGACAGCATGCAGTAAAAATCTGTGCCATTAACAAAGCAGAATAAAACATAAGAGAGGAGGAAAATGCACTGTAGCCAAAGTGAAAATAAAGCATGCTGACATCAGGGCCATAAACCAGGAAGGATGTGAGGGAAGATGGAGAGAGAGGAGGTTTGTGTGTGTGTGTGTGTGTGTGTGTGTGTGTGTGTGTGTGTGTGTGTGTGTCAGCGCTGCAGAGCAGGGAAGTGGCAGTCTTCCTGTCTCACACTGTGTGTGACGTCTGCAGATCATAAGACCTAACAGTCTGGTTACCTGGCAGCCACCTCCCTGTTTCTGTTTGTTTGTCTACCTGCCTCCAAAACTCTGCATCCAGTCTAGCTGTCTGCATGTCCATCTGTCCCCCTGTGTCTGTTTACCCTGCCCCCTCCTCCCCACCTGGCTGCCTGCTCACTCACATCTTCCTGCTTTTAGAAAGCCCAGGTTCATGTGTCAGACGGTCTTTGTCATCAGCTGTCAGCGGGTCTTTAACATGAGATCCACGCTGCTGGACAGTGTTGCGGTTGGTTGCTGAAAGCTCCATTTTGGCCATGTGTGGTCCAGCACATGTTTTTCCTCCGGGATCATTCTGTATTTGGCTGTGTTCTCGTGTCCCTCAGCTGTGGTCAGTCTGCCAGTGTCTGCTGCTGAGACACATCCCTGTTGCACAAAGCTGCCATGCCTCGCTGTATGCATGGCAGCCGCCAGGTGATGGATCCGGTGAAGTGCTGAACATTCGATCCAGAAATGTCTTGTGACGTTTTAAAAACAGTCACATGGGACGGACAACACACGCTCCCCTGCGAGCCGTGAGCGTGTAGCGGTTGAGCCACACCCCAGGCAGCAACACTGATACTTCTTTTCTCTTCTCAAGCTTTTTTCTTTTCACTGTCACTGATCAGCTCCAGTTAACAAAAGCCTGCGTGGCTGTGGTCCAAAGAGCGTAGTGCAGTTTTCTGCCATATGCGACTTGCCGATTCTAATTGCTTATTGGCAGCCACCTGGTGTGCATCACATCCTCCATTTCAGTTGAAGCATTTCTGCTCCGTGAGGCCTCAGATGCACCGATCTGTGTCTTGACACTTCCTCAGGACAAACCCAGAACCGAGGACTCAGATTAGGTTTCTTGCAGCCTTTTCAAATAATGTCGGTGTTCAGAGATATTGTAAGAAATACTTTTGTAGTATATGAAATTGATAAATCTTTGCCTTGATCACTCAAAATGTCTGATTGCCATGTACTAGAAGAATACTTCATGCCCCTCTATAAGTCATTGGCTTAAAGATTTATCCTCATGTTCGGCACTAGAGAAACTGCCTTATAGTCTTAAACATAAGCTTGGTGAATTTTACAAAATCTGGGGTCTTTTCTTAAATTTTCTTGAAAATACAGTGTTAACTTGACTAACTCAGTACTGATTTTGGATGTATTGCAAAAATACGTACCGTATTTTTCGGACGATAAGGCGCAATATCAATGAACGAGAATGAACGAGTCTATTTTCATACATAAGACGCAGCGGATTATAAGGTGCATTAAGCGACTGTCTCTTAACAGGTGCCACTTTGGGGTCCTTATACACACCGTAATATAGTATCAGCGGAGTCATACGTAGTGTGGTAGTCGGTTCCTGACTACGGTAGCCATCATGCTCAGACAATCCATCAAGCAGCTTCATAGATTACCAAAGTCGTACTTAAACATTTTGACAGATTTTTGAGTGCTGTGAACCACCATAAAATCGGTTCAAGGTCAGTAAACCCAACCAGAATTAATACATAAGGCGCGCCGGATTATAAGGCGCAGTATCGATTTTTCAGAAAATTAAAGGATTTTAAGTGCACCTTATAGTCCGAAATATACGGTATATGTCATGCTCTGCAATGGTTGTATAGTTGCTTTAATATTGTCGCTCTGCTGTTTGTACACATCTAAATGACACTGCACTATGCATTTAATTTTGTAAGTTTGTGTATTGTTTTTTTTGTTTGTTTGTTTGTTTTTTTCCTGAATTATTTATTATTTGTGTTTATTTATGCATTCACTTCATCCTTTTCGTAACCCTTGATGAGAAGCAGGGTAGGTGGGTTGGGACTGGGGTTATTATAGTTCACCCTGTATGTTAATGTTCACTTTGTATACATGTACCCTGATGCATGTACCCAGTGTAAAGTGATATTTCATGTTTCATGCTCAGAGAGCGACTCCCACCAAACCCAAATGAGTCAGTGCAGTAATCTCTAATAGATTTTACATGGCAGACATTTTGGTTCGTCACACAAGGGTAAGAACAGGTGGAAGTGATGATGGCTCAGTTTTACAGTAAGTCATGACACCGAACCACGATACACCAGAGCGTATGGATCGCAGCTGTCATTATTACACCTGTGCTCTCCTGCAGCGACAAGTCAAGATGTCTGCCGTGAAACAAAGTCGATCACAGTCACTTTTTCAGATGTGCTTGTTGCACAAAGCGTGCACTACTCCACGGTTGAGTGTGGGTGGACAGCTGAGGCATTTGGGAGTATTTTTTTTCCAGTTGAAGCGTCTGTGATTCTGGATACGATGGTTTTCAAGCCTCCGACAGCTTTTAGAAATCGTAGATGTTTCTTTTTTTTTCCAGTCGCGGCCACAACAGCTTAAGGAAAACCTTTGTTTTAGAGAGCGTCTGACTCACCAAGCTGGTCATTGGCCAAGTCACCTGCTGTGTGTTTATAGCAGAAGCTGAAGTAGCTATATGAGTACACAAGGACGCTATGTTGGATAGACTTGTAACCATTGCACCATTGAAGGCCTTTGTCAGTTTCATGCTCATTCATTCTTCAGTAGCTTTAGGCAGATTATCAAAAAAATAAATAAATAAATGCTGTTCTGCACTAAACCTGTAACCAATGTGCTGCGCCATCATTTTACTGTGACAATAAACCAAACAGACACACTTTAGATTCACTGTCTGGGTTCATTCATTCAGTGACACAACACTGCCACCACTTCCTGTTTCCATTAACCACAGTATCATTCAACTAAAGCACTCAGAGAGCACACACTTCTGGTAAGGTATGATCCCAGGTGTACAGGTGCTATAGACTCAACACTGCTGCCCTCTGGTGGTGAAATAGCAACATTAACTTGGTGAAGGACATTTTAAGAGATCTTTCAAGTCTTACATATGATTTATTGATAAACAAACACATCCAAAAAGACTTGACCTCTTTGATGGAAAAGTTAATACAGTCCTCAGGTCACTCTCCACAGTCTCAATCTCAACTGGACGCACAAATGTAGCAATCACATGCCCCCTGCGTTGTTTGAGTGGTGGAGGTCACACAGAGCGTTGCAAGGGCTTCATCTTGCACGGGTGACATGTCTTCGTCAACACCAATGGGATTTTGGATGTGTGCTTCGTAGAGGTCGGACGTGTATTTTCCGCACTATAAGCTGCATCGGATTATAAGGTGCACCTTCAATGAATGGCCTATTTTAAAACTGTTTTCATATATAGGGCGCACCGTATTATAAGGTGCATAGGATAGCAACTACTGTAGTGCTGGGGTTGTGTTATCCATCCACTAGATGGAGCGCACTGTCGGTTTTTGAGGAAATTAAAGGCTTTTAGTTATGCCTTATAGTGCAGAAAATACGGTAGTGGTCTTGCAGAAGGTGTTCGAATTACTACTTTCTGAGTGCGTCCGCTGTACTCCACACACAGGAAACTTGCTACCGCCGGGCGTCCTCCTTGTGGACATCTTGTACCAATGGTTTTCTTTCCACTAAAAAATGCACGTCAGACCTGTGGACACCGTGCGGCACACTTTGCTTAAACGTGGGAATTCGTAGAGTTTGTTGATCGTGATGAACATCCTCGTACGGGCAATGTACAGACTACAAATTTTGCAAGATGCACTCACGTGGAGTTTGTTGGTGTGTTTTGCACATGCTGTAGGAGGAGGACGGGGGGTTGGGACTGAGGCTGACCATGTAGATTTTTTATATCACATGCTTTTTAATGTGTTTTAACACCAGAACATGTTAAAGACAAATAGTTAGATTATCACAGGGAGCTTAATTGAGCTGGTGCACAGAAAAAAAAAAGATATCTAGCTGCTTTATAGAGCGCTAGCAACCTGAAGTACTGAAGGGTTATTATTGATGAGTTAAGTCCCCGTCACAAAAGCAACAGTAAGATCCGACTGTAGATACTTGGAGATGATGCAGCATGCTCATCTCATTGGTGGCATTCTCTATGGTGCAGATCTGACCACAGCAGATAAGGTCAGCTCAGTGTGGTGCAGACCAGACCCATACCATCCCATGCCATTCTCCGCCGTGCCAGTTTGTGCGTGTACATGCTCCAGCAGCATATGGCGGTAACATGCTGTCAGGGGAGCTTGTCTCCTGGCCTGGCCTCCCCAGCCCTGGGACAGATGGCTGCTCACTGGGCCCCGAAGACCAACTGTGCTGCTCGAGATACTCTCGGCCCCGCTCCGTCCCTTTACCTTGGCTCTTCCTGTCTGCCTGGTGGCCTCTTTTCCTACGGCGTCCCCCTCACATGCCAAACACCCCTCTGTACGCCGGTGGACTCTGATTTAATTGGGTTTCCATCCAAGCTGAATGGGAAGAGACAGATTTTAAGAGAATTACCTCAAAATCACAACATTTACACATTATCTCAGTTTAATCACTCACCTGAGGCTGCACAGAGTCTGCTGATAATAAAACCATTCAGTATTTAATGAGGAGTTATGGTAACACATGTTAAAATGTTAAAAAGAGGCTGCTCTCTACTGTAATGTGCACTTGGAAGCTCCGTAACCCATCAGCTTTAATTAGATAAATATTGGATTTGAAAAACATTTGAATTGTAATGTCATCTATCTCTGAAAATAAACATGCTCATTTCAAACATAATTTCAGCCATATCTCCCATCCCTTCTGGCTGTTAGATTGGTATGATATAACACCACAGTAAACATGTTATTTGTGAGCCTGTGTGTTTTTGTTTACAATCCCTGGTTTTGCTGGGAACGGTCCAACCTGAACCTACTGCTGCGATCACACCCTTGGTATCTGCAGAGCATAGACAGGCTGCGTTTATTTAAATCTGCCGTCTCAGTCGGCTGTTTATTATAGCTCTGCTGTAAAGACTACAGATGCTTTCTGAACGGCACCATCCAACTACATGGTTGAATGTGGTTCAACTGTTTGAAAAGAATAAATAATCACCTGGCACTTCCCACTTCAGCTGGAACTGTATATCTTTGGCAAATCAGCACACGCCTCGTCAGATTTATTAAGTTATCATCCAAACTGTACAGATATACAGATGGCGTCGTACAGCATATAGATGGCAGCTTATTTTAATTAATGCTTTTACATTCGCTTGATTCTTCCAAATTTGTAGTGTTGTTACTTCTACTTTTAATTTTTGGAGAGATAAAGTGATAAAGTTTAGTTTAAGGTTTTAAGATGGTAGTGTTGCTGTTTCACCACAAGAGGGCAGCAGTGTTCAGTCCATAGTATCAGCTGGGTTATACCTTGGTGAAGGTTTGTGCTCTCTGAGTTCTCTCTAGTTAATATTACACTGATTACAAAAGTAAGAAAGCGGTGATACTATCCTATTACTCCTAGAAATTCAGATGAATACTTTACTTTTGAGTAAATACTTTTTTACATGTAGCTCTCTGACTTTGTATCAGTACTGCGTATCAGTTAACCTTTAAACTTCTAAATATTCACACAGTTACTTATGCCAATGAGGTTATGTTTATGCCTCCATTTCTCTGTCCTGTGCATAAAATCCTGTTGAAATGGGCGATTGTTTGAACACAATGTTGCTGTTTCACCACAAGAGGGCAGCAGTGTTCAGTCTATAGCATCAGTGCAGATGGATTATACCTTGACGGAGGTTTGTGCTATTTAATATTACAGTAATTAGACAAATAAGGAAGTGGTGATGCCAGCTTATGACTTACATTCATTCATAAAGACTTTGGTCCACGTCTGTGAAGTTGCAGGTTTTTTTTAGCTTCATCTTTGATGTTTTGTAACATTATCTTACTGTAGCAGGATTTATATCTGTGTCTGTTGCATCTCTTTAGTTGTAGCTTTACTGACTCCTGTATTAGTTTTTCATCTGTGTCTGAGAGAGTGTCTGATATGTTTGTGTCCTGAGGTGTTTGGTTCAGGACCGTGGTTCAGTCCAAGACTTTGGTTCTACTTGTAGTTCCACCTGAATGGTTCTGGCAGCACAACAGTCTTTGTCTCTTCGCTATAGGATGCTCGTAGAGTTGAAAGCTGGCCAGACACTGTGTGAGTTTGATCAATCTTACACAATGTGTTGACTCATACATGCTCTAATCTGCCTTTAAGAGGCTAGAACCCACAACCTCTCTGTGACGCTCAGACTGAACGCTCTGTCGTTTGTTCAGGATGGCAGTGAGAGAAACTAGCAACTGGATTCAGTGGTTAATTTCAGTTCATGTACAATGTGTTGGACCATGCATGCAAACATTTTAATAATTCAGTCACAGTTTATATGTGGAAATAGGCTCTAATAGGAGACATCAGGTCCAGGTCACATCACGGTAACTGTCACAGCCTCTGAGCCCAGGAGGCGATGTTTGTGGTTCAGTGTTTCACCACAAGAGGGCAACAGTGTTCGGTTTACAGCAGGGGTGTCAAACTGCTTTTAGGTCAGGGGCCACATCCAGTCCAGTTTGATCTCCAGTGGGACGGACCCGTAACATAACAGCAGAATAATCTATGAATTAGTCTTAGGGGTCTGGAACTAAAAAATACAGTATTTCACTTTATGATTGTCAAGATCTAGAAATTATTATAAATCTCCACACGTTTCCACACCTGTGTAGTAACCCTGACCTGAACTGACTCCTCACACCACACAGCCTGAAGTAGGAGCTATTCAGGATGAAAGTTATCCCCCTGCTTTGTAAATGTATAAAGTTTATACATAAAAGTTGTGGTGAATTTCAGTCATAAATGTCATTTTTTTTCTCTTTGTAAATAATCTCATGGGACAGATTGGACGTATGTTTGACCCCCTGATCTATAGCATCAGTACAGCTGGATTATACCTCGTGGAGGTTTGTGCTCTCTCAGTTTGTTCTAGTGTGAAGACAATAATAAACCTTTTCTACCTGTGAGCAATGCAGCAGCACCTGAACAGTAACTCTACAGCCTGCTGGTGTAAATAGACTTTGCTTTTCTATTCAGTGCTTATTGAAGCATAATGAAGACTCTGTGAAAAGTCACATCTGTGACCAGTTGTGATGCTGACACACAGTTCAAGACAGCAGCCCAAAGAAAATCCAGTCTTTTCATCGAGTTTGGTTCCATGGTGCAGCGTACAGATGAGCTCTGGTTCAAGGACTCCTCCACTGGAAATAAATAAATAAATAAAAAAAGACCTGAGTGAATTCTCGGCGCTGTCGAATCGCCGCTCGCCTCCCTCACTGTGTTGTTAGGCAGCAACACAAAGACTTTGTCTTTGCACCCGACGGAGGAACAGAATCAATCTTAAAGTTACACACACACACACACACACACACACACACACACACGTTTTCCTAGCACTGAACCTGCTCTCAGATGAAGGTGTTTTTTCTGCCCTGTAGCAGAACTGATCCATTTGATTCATGTGTGATTGAGCAGTGTAACCTGTGTCTCCCTCCCCGTCTCCACCTGCCGGCCTCCACAAGGAAGACGAAGAGAGAAATGTGATGTTTTCTCTTCCCGTTTTGTTTTCCTCCCTCTCAGACGGCTTCATGACTACTTACTCACTTTTCCTCTTTCTTGCCGGCATGGGGTAAATGAGCGTATCGATGGCCGCCCGCTCCGTCTGCTGTTTCCTTTGGTCGGAGTCAAAATCCTAATTCTTGTTTTCTTCTTTCTTGTTGTTGTTCAGAGTATTTCTGAATGTATGAGAGGAATCTCAATTATTTGGCTTGGAGAATTGAAATTCAGTCAGCTCTGTCATGGAGACGCACATACAGGGCTCCCTGCTCATTACCCTATCTCCATTGCTACCCATCAGTAGCGCCACCTCGAGCAGCATACATACATCAGTGGCATACAGCACACTCCGTCATGTGTGAAATGGGCTGTGGTTGATCCCTGCCCTGGGAGAGGAGAAACCAGAGTGTTTCAGCAGACGAGATGAGAGCGGCTCTCTGAAGAGGAGGGGAGAGAGGAAGAAAAAAACCAGAAGGGACACGAGGTGGGAAAAGGGGGAATGGAAAGACGAGAGGCGAGCGAAAGGACAGAATAACAGGGTACGGGAGACGAGCGGGCAAATGAGGAGGTTTTCAGCAGAAATAATGTGAAGAGGAATGAGAGGGAGGAGTGGAGATGAAAAGGAAAGTAATGTGGAAAGGAGAGGAGAGGAGTTTCAAGGAGATGGAAGAGGAAGATGATGGGATGAAGGAGGGAGAGAAGGTCGCAGAAGAATTGGATTCAGCAAAAAATAGAAAATGATGAGGAGGAGACAAAGGAGGAAGGAGAGGGCAGAGCAGGACGTTTCCAGACTTCAGAGTCACTCACTGCATCTCTGCTTATTTAACCAACAATGGTAGTAATCAGCATGAAGCACAATCAGTTTGTTATTCACTCCAGCAGCAGAGTCATGATGAAGTGAGTCCACAACTTTGTGAACACATGTAAACATCAAGCAACAACACAAACAAGCTGGGTAACATGTCCTGCTGGTCCGACAGCAAGCAGGCCGTCCAGCTGCAGGCTTTTATTTTGGCGAGTCTGAGTCTGAGTCTTTTCTTTACCTCTAGCAATAAGATTTTATTTTTTATATAAAAGCTAATAAACAGATCTGCTTGACGTCACCTGTTAGTTTGTGGAGTTCGGCATCTGAACGTCGCCATGTTGGTTGTTTGGAGCCAGAAGTGACCATATATGGATATGACAGAAGGAGTGAGGAGGCGGGGCTGACCCTTGAACCCGACATCACTGCCCATTGTGTTTAAGACTGGAGTTGGACTAGGATTGTAGGTCCTGCTAACCACACCCCTAAGTCTTCCTCTTTTGAAGTTTAATATCGACTTAACTATGATTTATTTTTTTTTTTTCCCAGATGGACCAATAGATAACAAGTATTAAATTTATGTAATGACATCAGAATGACTTGTGGGAAAAAATACTGACTCAGTATCTCTCGATTGAAAATCCTGTCAATGTCACTTGGAGCCAGAGTTTTTTTGGAGTCAGCCTCCAGTGGCCGTCGGGTGTATTGCACCTTTTTGCACTTGTACATTGACCTCAGTGCAGCAGGAAAACACCAACGCTGCATCTGTGAGCTGGAGAGGAAGAAGAAGAGGAAGAAGGAGGAAGTGGTACAAACTGAAAGCAGTGAAATGTTTCAGCTCTTTAGGTACAATTCAAAACTCTGTCACATCTTAATAGATTTTATTGAAAATCTCCACATGCAGATGATCTCAGAGAGTTTGGTGGAGATCAGACATGGATGATGCCGTGGTGGAGGTTTGTGCTCTCTGCTTGTTTCTTAGCTTCAGTTTTGATGCCGTAGTGAGAAACCTGGGTGAGTTGAAGATCTGCAGTCGTCAGTGTTTGAAGCAGTGTGAGGAAGAGGAGGCAGTAACTTTAGTTTCTCTGAAGTGAGGCTCTGCTGCTTTTGTCTGTTTTATAACATTTGAACCTGAATTTTTTTGGGACTGTTGGTTGGACAATACAAGTTACCTTGAGCTCGACGATGTATGATTTGAAACTATTTTCTGTTTTGTTGTCAGTTAATCATCAGAAGGATGAACAGTGATTTAACCGTTCACATTATCTTGGGGTTACAGTTTTTCTTCAAGAGAAACATGAAGGTTTCTGAAACATGGGAGGTTTCTGGCTGATGTAACCATCCGACAGTCTGAATCATTTCAGGTTTGTTTTTAAGAAATTGTGTTTAAAGTTTGGCTGTCGCTGTCATGGAGAACAAGCAGAAATCAGAGCTGTACCAAATTCACAACTCTTGGGAACCGAACGTCTAAATTCATCCAAGTCTGAGTCTGAGTCTGTAATTTGATTTAAACTACACTCTGTGTTTCAGCCTCCTCAGCAGCTGATGTTCTGCATTTTATTTTATTTTCTCAAAGTCAGACGACAAACAAACTGTAGACCCTCAAGTTGTGACTGTGGCCTTTATTAACCTCTGCTTCAGACTGGCTTGTGTTAGAGGCAGGTTCTTATTTCTCATTTATTCAGTTTGATCAATTCAATCATGTTTCAGTGCGAAGCTTCGTTTTGATGCTTCAGATGGTTTAGGAGCAGAGAGGAGCAAAATGTTTAAGTTACTGCTATTAATGAGAAGTCATTAACTCCTTTAATTATTTCAAAATAAAAGCCCACCACTAGTATATTTGTGGTGGTAAAAGCCTCGGTCCCTCCTGACCGCCCTCCGTCTTCAGGTGCAACAAAACTCCAACAAACTCCCCGACCACACCAGTGCATCTTGTGAAGAGTCGAGCCCCCTAGAGCGCCTGTAAGCAGGTACACAGGAAGTTGATCATGGTCAACAAACTCACACAAGTGTGCTGTGCAACCCTGAGATCAGTAAAATGATGAATTTTTAGCTCCTGAAAGAGGAGTAAGAGGAACATCCTCCTGCCTTATTAATGTGTAAAATGTGAACATAAAAATATCTAACAGCTGTGACAAATTGCAGTTAATGTCTTCTGCATGATTTTAAAACTTGACCTACCAGATTGGAGCCTCTAACAGGCCAGATTTGGTATGTTTGACACCCCTGATCTTATCCACAGCATCCTCATTGCTGCTGCGTCTTCCTCCATCATTGGAGTGGAGCTGCCTCTTCCTCACTCAGGTCACTCTGACAGGAGGTTTGGACTGAAACAGGTGGACACAACACAAGACTCCTTGGTGCTAATGATTGTCTCAGTTCAGTTGAACATCCATCCAAGCTCCTGAAGCGTTGTTACCTTGAGTCACCTGAAACCGTCAATGGAAAACTGAATGAAACCTTCCAGAAAACACAGCAACACAACAACCGCCACCAGAAACGGCGAGAAGCGTGGACGGGACGAGCCCAAAAGTAGAAAAAATTCAAATGGCAACTGAGTGTGATCATCAGGCTACAACAAAGAGATGAATATACGGGGAGTGGAGGAGAGGGAGAGATGAGATGGGAGGAGATGAGGAGTTTTTGACGGGAACTGGGAAGATGACAAGGACAGAATAGCAATGAGAGGAAGAAAAAAAAGGAGGAGAAAATGTTTGGAGGAGAAGATGAAAGGAGATCTACAGAGGAAAGGAGGAGTGGAGATGTGTGAGGGAGAGGAGGGTATGAATATGGAAGAAATGAGAAAGTGAAGGACGGGGTAGAGTAGAAAGGAAAAGTGGAGTTTTTAAGAGGGTAGGAGGGCAGGGCTGGACGGAGGACAGACGGCTGGAGAGGAGAGGGAGAGCGAGCACCGAGAGACCAGCACAGACAGAGAGAGAGAGGGAGGGTGGCACTGCGCCACTCTGCAGCAGCAGCAGCAGCAGCAGCACTGACTGACTGACTGACTGACTGACTGACTGACAGCCTCACCACTGACTGACTGTCTGTCTGTTTGTGCTGCTGACTGCATGACTGGCAGCCTGGATGCAGCAGTGTCCCCACAGCTCTGCCCTCCCTCCCTCCACCTCCCCCCTCCCTCCCTCCCTCCCTGTCTCT
>OOFC01013655.1:35619-63582 GCA_900323345.1 Pseudochromis fuscus | reverse complement strand
GGGGCGGGATGAAGTCCGCCACAGCACCGAGTTCTAGGAAATCAGAGCACAAAACATTCTCTCTTTGAAGCAAGAGGCTTTGAGATTAAAGCCACATGCTCCATACCCAAAGATTTAACATTGACGGCAGACAGCAACATCTTTACGTATCACAGGGCGTCTCAGGTGGTTTTTGTTTTTAGTATCATTTCCCCACAACAGTGACATGTGTGAAGCTCAAAGCCCAACTCAAAACTCTGCAACCTGCCACATCTACGCTCTATCTGGGAGGTGTCTCGGCCATCACCATTTCAGTGGCCTGTTGTGACAACTTTGACCATGACACGACTGAGATGTGCTGCTCAAGGCCGGGGTCTTTATGGAGTTCACCTCAGTCTACAAGGAAAAACACGTTATGTAATAGCTGCGTTGTGAGCAGGTCATCCTAGACAAAGAGACGCGAAGCAGAGGGGGGATGACAGAAAGAACTGGGGCGGGGAAAGGGGGCTGGAATGCAACCTATAGTGAGAGCAATGCATTGCAAGGCAGCATTACTGTGCAGAGCAGTTATGTAAAAATAAACGGGGGTCAGTCCAGCGACACATGCTCTGACCCCAGCAGAGTGATAGTGTTGCTACTTGTAGAGTGGTATGCAAGTCCAAAGTATGCGCTGAACCTTCCTACTCTGTTTACCCAGAGTCGTCCATTCTTTATGCAAACATAACAAAAAAAAATTATTGCTCAGACTCTCTGTGCATTAGACATTTCCTCTCCCTCCCAACTTTAACTCGTACAGAATGTTCTCTACTGTTCCTCAAACGCTGAGCAGAGAGCGGCGGGGATAGGACGGCCTCCTCCTCCGCCACTGCACAGGCCAATCACTTTGCTGTTCTGGCAGCTGGACCTTCACACCCTCATCAGATCACGAGTCACGAGGTTAGATGGCTCTTGTTGTCTTCAGACATCAGTGTTTTTGACACAGCATCGAGTGACTGTTGCAGAGACTGGTACAGAGCTCTGACAAGCGATCAGAGCTCAGTGTGAGGGAGGTTGACAGGATCAGAACTTTATTTTCCAATTATGTTCACACATAAAAGGGATTTTGTGTTTTTAGTTGTTGGTTTCTCTCCAGCACAGGGGATATACACACAGAAAACATAGTATAAACACCTAATAAAAACATAATTATACTGTGTAAAAATGTGTGTAACAATAAGCATAAGATACAGTATGTTTTTGATATTTGTGTATGCCAGTTTTCATGTGCATCTTTAATGAAAGATAAAGAGTTTGAGAGGCATAAATGCATGTGTTAAGTAATTGAAGTTAAAGAATTTGTAGTAATTAAAAGCCAGAGTCCACAATACTTATAGGAGTACAAGTACTTCTTGTACCTCTGAGTATTTGGTTCATAAAGTTTACTTCTCCACATCAATAGTAGACACCATGAGGGCTCTGCACAGTGAGGGACAAGGAATTTATCCAAATTTATGTTTTTGTTTCAAAATAACTCTTACCACGATCATTTGTTGGTGTTGGAGAAAATTAAAATCCTAATGAGCAACGTTTATCGGTTGTTGCATGCATGCGTTGGCAGACTATCGCGAGAGACTCACGCGGTCCTGTGCGTGTTTGCACGTATGCACGTATGCACAGACCAACTTTCCTTGTAGCATTTCCCTAAAACACAAGGAAGCTAAACATTACAAACACACCCAAGTAACTCAAAATGCTCGAAAAATGGCCTTACCACCAGGCGTGGTGGAGAAGAGGGTTCCCCCGGGGGTCTGGCTGTAACAGTCCGGTAGCTGGGACCAGTCCTTCAGGGTGAGCACCCTGGTGGGGATGGGGCAGCTCTTCACTGGGTTTGCATTGGTCGACATGCTGAGCTTTGGAGCTTTGGTAGCAAGCAAAGTGGAACAAGTGCTTCTTCTTTTGTGTTTTAAATCGCCCTCACACTTGCCAAATATGCTCCTTCACAACTTCGAGCAAAGTCAAATAACTTCACAGTTTGTAGATTTCTTTCACAGCTAACAAGGAGTAGAAGTTCAGTAGATCTTCTTCACTTGCAAACCGAGGGTTGAAAGCAGCTCGGAGTCTGAGGCCTGGTGGTGTCCGTCACGCTACCATGTGCTGTATTTGTAGCAGCCACAGCTGCAGCAGCCACCCGTGATGTTTTTGTGCAGCTCAGGGGAGACACGTGGGGCAGAGGGTATGTGGTGCGAATGTTTTCTGTTGTGAGGCAGTCCGAGGGGGCGGTGACGACAGAAACGAAGATGGTGTTTTTTCTTGTCAAATGTGATGATAAGTACACGGGATATTTCAAAATTTGATTGAACGTGTGCCTCTTGTTGTATATGCGAAAACAGGATGAAGTTTAATGCTAAGATAACCAAGTGATTTACTAAAAATAAAGATGTAGCAGACTTTCAGAATAAGCTTTAAAGTCTTTCTGTAGCTGTGCTTTAAAGAGTTGCTCTTTGGATCAATTAGGTAAAATAAAATGTCTTTGAACGTTTTAGAGTGGGGTTGAAATATGAGTTAATAAAACTGTGATTCAGGGCTGCTCAGGTTTACAAAACACGCGCACCTCCACCTCCCACCTTGTCGCCTTGTTCAATTGACAACACTGCCCTCTTCATGCGTGTCACAGGTATGGAACAAAGTGCACGTCTCTCACGAGGAGCCCGTCACAGCTGCTGCAGATCTCTGATCGTCTTCAACAGCATCAATATGTGTAGCAATTATCTACGTTTTGTATATGATCTATCGATCCATCTATCTATCTATCTATCATATCTGCTATTTTTAGTATTCATTTTCCCCTACACACTATAAGCTCTCTGTCGTTTTTACTCAAAATGTTGAGTACAAACAAACAAAGCCTGGGTAAAATCAACAATTAGTTGAGTATAGACGACAAAATACTGGTTGAAAACAACAAAAATGTTGAGTAAAAACAACGACAAACTTTGTTAAAACACTAAAATGTTAAGCAAAACCAAAATACTGGATAAAAACATAAAATCAACCCAGCAGTGTTGAGTGTATACCCCCATCTCTTGAGTAATAGATTGCACATTAGTTTTGGTAATAAATATGTGTAGGAAATTTTAAACTAAACAAACAGTAAATAAACAGTTAAATAATCCACAGACAAGCTTTGCAGATTCTACCTGAATGCTCTGAATGCTGTCCATTTGCAGTAGGAGAGAGACAAAGAATGTAGCTTCAGATGACATCAGCACAAACATATGTACAATCAGGACTATTTTTTAAATGAGAAAATCAAAACTTTGTAATTTACACACGGAGCATTGAACATTTCAATTCCTTCTTGTTTCATGTAAAAAAAAAAAAGAAAAACTTCTACTTTCCAACCACTTGAGGGCGACAGTGATATAAATACATTAGGGCCCGTGTTTACATTTATGTAAAATATGAATGCATGGAGCTGTCTTGTGATTTTTATATAATTTGATTTGAACAAATTAGCTTTGTGCTCTGAAATGTAAACTCTCTGTACCAACGTGCCAGTGCGAATCATAGACTGTATATACAGTGTATGGTGTAAATGCACAATTTCGATGTGACAAATTGAAGATAACAGGTGTTTATTTCACTGTTTGCAACAGCTGACATGTGTTTGTCCATTTGCTTTGCATTTCGTGACAGAACAGCTATGTTTATAGTCAGTAATTTTCCAGTCCACAACTGGAAATTTTCAGTGAAAAAATAAACACATCTGAGTCTCATCACACCAACATTTGAAGAGAAAACTATTTTTTAAACGGATAAATTCTGTTTGCAATTTTAAGACATTTCAGGCTGTTATACGTTGTCTACACAGTATCTGGCACAAATTATTTTTTCAATATAATAATACTAAAAATAATAGGCTATTTATTTGTATAGCACCTTTCATACATGAAATGCAGCACAAAATGCTTTACAATGATGATACATGAAATTAGTAATTAAATTAGATCGAATAAAATAAAGATAGATAATATAAATAATAGAATGAAGCATAATTTAACATAAAAACGTATCAAATTAAATATAAAAAAGGCAAACTGCGAAGTGATGGGTTTTAAGTCTCGACAGCTATTCATGGCTAAAACATAGAGATATGTTTTGAGCTTTGTTTTGAATATATTTATTGGTAGATACTGGTTTAATATAATATATATGTTAAAGCATGTCCGAGGGGATTGGTACATTGGGTTTTATTTGCGCAAAATATCAATGTACAATTTTAAAACATATTCAGCATCATACTAAATGTTTTCCGGCTTTCAATGATATTTAAATTTGCAATAAAAAATAGGAACATTTCATCAGCTCAGTTACACAAACACTGTAATGTCAGTGAAAGATATTTGTCATCCAGCCGACGTAAAGGAAATATAAAAAAAACCGAGGGCAAATCCGCTCTGGTTCCTCATTGGTCGAAAAATATGGAATCAGATGACGTAGTAGTTCCGGGTTTCTCGGTCCCACAGAAAAGGTAACTTTCGGTCATTTCTGGCTACAGACACGACTGACCGGGTTCCTCCGCTGCTGCCGCTCAAGGTAAGAATGAAGCAAGCCTGCTACCGTTAACTAAGCAGGGTATCACTCTCCAGCTGACCACTGTAATCTCATTACCGCCTTTATCCGTGGTGTTGAATTATATTGGGGTTAATTTGTGTGTGGGCGATATTGTATAGGTTTATGCTACATCCTCACTAGCTAACGTTAATCAACTTGCCGACCGTTGCTCAATGATAGGAGCGGCGTGTGGCGGCTTTTGTCATCATTTCAACACGCTCCTCACCCATTTACTTCAGATAACCTATATATAACCATATATTCAAAATTTGTCCCACACGTTTTAGACATTTCTGTGAATATGTTATTTTACGGTCTTTGTTTTAAACATAGCGCTTTATGTATTTAAGAGGGAACGCTGTCGTGTTATTGATGATGATGTCATACAATTAGAAACCACGTTGTCCTCATTGAACTTAATGGGATAACACACGCTGGTACTTCTAATTATGTATAAATATAAAATAGGAATGTTTGTATAGATATATATGGATGTATGTATGTATTTAAGTATGTGTGTATATATACACGTTCATATATTTATTTTTTGTTACCATGGGAACAACCGTGTTTTGTATATTATGTAGTCTGGGGGTACATCAGGTTACGTTTATCACATGTTGGAGATCTGCCACAGTATTTGCCTCAAACCACGAACACAGTGTACCGATGTTTTGCAAATGAAGTGATTTGAATTTTCTGTTATATACTATTTTATTTAAGTTCCCATATAAAGAAACAAACTAGTCTCACAGATATTTGTATGAGTAGGTGTTTTACTGAAATCCACCATGTAACAGGGGCTAAATCAAGAATCTGGAATATCCAAAGATGCATCACCACTTTTATTTATCTTCTGGAGTACAGACAGACTCCTGTTCCTTAAGATATACAGATATGTGTGACGTGCACTGGGGATATGATTCACTTGGAGGTGAATCACACAGAGTGTAATGCAATGCCTTCAGGATAGGGAGGGTCAGGAACGTGATCTGACGTTTTATTTTATCATAAATAAAGCGCATGTAGCTGAGGATTAGTTTGTGTATACTGTACAGTATACAGGATTCTTCTTATTATGTTTAACATAATACACACATCTGAAGAAAAGTGTGTTGTGGAGTTTTTTGTTTTGCAACACTGTCCCACATAATAGGAGCCAGATGTAACTCACAGTTGCTTAATTACAGTGTGTGGCTACATTCCTTCGCTTGGTTCAGCTGGTTGTGTCTCTTAAAGAGTGTTTTGCTTCGGTGTTGATTACTATTTGGCGTTAGTTTGGTCAGTTTTAACTCCTTCATCCCCTCATGCGCAGTGAGGTTATTAGCAGGCTGAGCTTGACCTGGAGTGGCCTTGCACTGACTACCGAGTGGGGTGAGCCTCGAGAGTATTGTCATTGGTTGTCTGCAGCTCGATCCTCTTCAGTATAACTGACAGAGCTGTAGTCATTGGACAGTTGCCAGCCCGGGCAGAGGGACCACGTCTCAGCGCGGCTTCATCCTCACACGACCTTTCAGATAACCTCACCCTTTATTGTAGAAAGGCTGACAGGTGTTTGAGCACAATGGATGGGAGTTGCACTGTTGAGTGACCTCCTTCTTGGAGGCTGTACATAAAGTCGAGCACTGAAACCTGACAGACTTTCACAAGCTGCAGAGCAATAAGGAGGTGAGTCTCTTGTTAGTACTGAGTGGAGTTGTTTGCCATCAGAGTGCAGTCCTTCTGGGTGTAAGATGAGTAATCATGGTATTGGTTTAACTGTCTTTGAGATACTGACAGCAGTAAGTTGCTCACTTCTTGGATTCACAAACCATGGGTCTCTCTGAGTTCTGTTTTTGTGACTGTGTGTGCCTGTGAAGTCTGCCACCAGACGAACTTGGTTAACCAGCCAACTTCCCGTTTGAGACAGCTGTTAGCATGTGACTGATAATTGGGTGAAAATCAATTCAGGTTTTTCTTTTCTTTGACTGTTAACTTGCTGAAGTCCTCGATTGGCTGCAGTTTTTTAACTTGAAAATGGTGCTTGATGAATGAACAGTTTGTACTGATGATGTTTTCTGTTTTATCTCAGCTTTAGAAGAATCTCTTTGGGAACAGCGGACCAGATACTTTTCTATTACTACTGTGGGACTCTGGATATTTCTGTGTGTGGGGACTCTTTTCTTCCCATCCGACACAGTTGTCCTTACATACCTTAGATACTTTTGGGACCAGCGCATCATCCAAAACTCATCTGACCACCACTGCTGCTCAGTTCCCCTCCACACATACTCTTCCAGAGAACAGTATGGGCCTCCAGCTGGACTCCACACTCCAGACTATCCTCCTCTTTCCAATCCACCTTGTAGTATGGCTCTACTCTGTCCTCTCATTCCTGCCTTGGTACTACATCACCGGAGCTGGCCAAAGAAAAGCTCTGTCCACGCGGATAAAGGCCCGCTCCACTTCAGGCCGACCTGAGGGACCATACCATTCTGTGGACCACTTTGATTCTCTTGCCAAGGAAGACTTCCCAGGCAAGGACACCTTGGATAAGCTATTCGAGCATGCTGTGCAGCGATTTGGAGACGGCCAGTGTCTCGGCACCCGAGACATCCTGAGTGAAGAAAATGAGATTCAGCCCAGTGGTAAAGTTTTTAAAAAGGTAAGGATGTCCTCCCTTTATGTCTTTAGTGATAGATCCTTGGGAGGTCAAAATTGTCTGATGTTGACTGTTTCATCTGTCAGCTGATCCTGGGGGAGTATAGATGGCTGTCCTACAATGAAGTGGACTCCATCGTCAGCCAGTTTGGCAGTGGATTGTCAGCTCTGGGACAGCAGCCCAAAAGCACCATAGCAATCTTCTGTGAAACCCGAGCGGAGTGGATGATTACAGCACAGGCATGCTTCAGGCGCAATTTCCCATGTAGGTATATTCCAGTGTTTGCAGTACAAAATGTCAACATGACAAAGTGTGAATTTTAGCTGTTGTTTATATTTTCTACCCTGTCACTCACAGTGGTGACATTCTACGCCACACTGGGAGAGGACGCCATCGCATACGGACTGAACGAGACTGGAGTCACGCATCTGGTCACCAGCACTGAACTGCTGGAGACTAAACTGAAAGTGAGTTAATCCCTTACAGCACATGTTCAGTACTGCTCAACCTAAGACACAGGAGACGCTGTGATGAGGCTGCTCCCATAAAATGTCAGAAAATGTCCCCAGCTCTTCCTGTCCACATGTCAAAGTGTCCTTGGGCAAGACACTGAACCCTAAGTTGCTCCCAATGGTGGCTAGCGCCTTGCATGGCAGCTCGGTAGCCATTGTTGTGTGAGTGTGTGTGTGAATGAGTTGCCTTGTAAAGCACTTTGGGACCTAGCTAAGGTCATGAAAGCGCTATATAAATGTACTCCATTTACCAAATGTCTTGTGTGGCTATAAAAGTAGCCCCGAAAATCATCATGAGATGATCAGTTGGGACCGAGCAGATAATTAATTAACATCTAGGTTTGTATGCGGAACGGAGAAGACTGGGGCATATTGTCCAGAATCAATGAACACAGTATCTGTTGAGATGATGGAAACAGTTTCATGTTACGTACTGAATGGGTGCACTTTTAAATTGGTGAAGGTTTTCATAACAAGAAAGACACAATTTATTATGACAGTTCTTTTTGAAATATGTTTGTCAAGCCATTTTAAAATTAGATACGAAAAATGTGGTTTGTGTGATTGCCGTGTGAGGGGGAGAAATAGGGAAGCAGAAGGCTTTATATGGGCTCTGCAGGCATTTCTTCAGATCCTGAAAATCCTTGAGATGAGTCAAAAAATTACTTATTGCATATAATAGCTATAAAATACTCAAATGTAATACAATCTTGGAAAAACCTTCTCAAACATATTTGTGTGTCTTAGAAATATTATTTTATTGAAAATGGACTGTGAAATCCTTTATAATCCTTAATTTATAAAAGGAAATCATGTAAACCAGCCTCCTGTGGTGACACCAACATGGTCTGTGTTTTTCTGTCTAGAATGTGCTGCCACAGATCCCAAAACTGAAGCATGTGATCTACGTGGACCAGAAGAAAGTGAACACAGAAGGCTACCCAGCAGGACTTTCCATCCACAGCATGCAGGCCGTACGAGAGCTGGGCACCCTGCCTGAGAACAGTGTGTATTTCTCTGACTCACCGTGGTTGTTCTTTTTTTTCCAAATTCAGGGGTTCACAACACCTCACACCTACAGTACACAAGACAATAACCGTTTCTTGTTTGTGTGTCTGCAGTGGCGAAGCCGATTGTGAAGCCCCAGCCCTCCGATCTGGCTGTGGTGATGTACACCAGCGGCTCCACGGGGAGACCCAAAGGAGTCATGATTATCCACAGGAACATAATTGCAGGAATGACGGGACAGTGTGAACGCATCCCTGGACTTGGGTGAGTTTTAGCATAGTCAGCATGTAGGATTTTTTTTTTTTTTTCCCCCCACCGTGTCCAACTAAAACAACCCAAGCTTTGGAAATATGTGAAAACACACTGCCAAGTAGAACAATTTTCCTCAGGTTTTAATACAACCAGCATTCACCAGCCATATAAGGAGGTGGATGAAACTATATGAAAATTGAGAAGAGGAACAGAAAACATGCAGTAACCTCTTTTCTTCCTCTCTCTGGCAGCCCTGATGACACTTACATCGCTTATCTGCCATTGGCTCACGTTCTGGAAATGACAGCTGAGATCTCCTGTGTCACATATGGCTGTCGGATCGGCTACTCGTCCCCTCAGACGCTATCAGACCAGGTAATAACCAGCACCAGTGGATCTTTAGATATGTTTGCTTCATTTCAGAAAGAACGAACTGGGTGCGGTCGCTCATACTTCTCGTCATCATTACTTCGAGCTTAATCGAATCTAATCATCTGCCGTTATCTGTTTTCCATTTAGTCCACTAAGATAAAGAAAGGGAGTAAAGGAGACTGCTCAGTGCTCACTCCCACACTAATGGCAGCTGTGCCGGTAACTATACATGTTAACTTTTTTTTCCCAACATCCTCTACTCTTCTACTCTCTAATTTTTTGTCACATCCTCAACAAATGTTTAAATAAATTCTGTACATTTTCTCCTAAAAAGGAAATCATGGATCGCATCAACAAGAACGTGATGAGCAAAGTGCAGGAAATGAGTTTCATTCAGAAGACGCTGTTTACACTGGGCTACAAATATAAACTAGAGCAGATCAAGAGAGGCTATGACGCACCGCTCTGCAATGCGTAAGTCACGTCTGTGTTTGTCTTCAGCTACTACGCTGAAATGTGCTCGTGCTGTTTGGCATAAACTCAGTCACTCCTGTAACATGTCGCTGCAGCCTGCTGTTCAAGAAGGTGAAGAAGCTGCTGGGTGGACGGGTGAGGATGATGCTGTCGGGAGGAGCCCCCCTGTCCTCGGCCACTCAGAGATTTATGAATGTGTGCTTCTGCTGTCCGGTGGGTCAGGGCTATGGCCTCACTGAAACCTGTGGAGCAGGCACCATCACAGAAGGTAAGACTGGCTTTGAAGTGTAGAGAGGAAGAAGAGGATAAAATTGAGCATGAATGAGTATGTCATTATGTCTCATTGTACAGTTGCCGACATCAGCACCGGTCGTGTTGGAGCTCCACTGATTTGCTGTGAGATCCGACTCAGGGATTGGGCTGAAGGTAAAAGCATGTTGGTACATTCTGTTCTTAGGGTGCAGAATGGAAAGCATTTGTTAATTGCAGGGTAATTATGGATTATCTCTTCTCTGATATCCTCATTTGACACTCAGGTGGCTACACGTGCCGGGACAAGCCAAATCCAAGAGGGGAGATCCTGATTGGTGGTCCCAACGTAACTATGGGATACTACAAGCACGAAAGCAACGATCAGGACTTTTTTGCAGATGAAAATGGTCAGAGATGGTTCTGCACCGGGGACATAGGCGAGGTTTACCCGGACGGCTGTCTACAAATAGTGGGTGTGTATATTTGTTCCCTAACCAGTTGCACTTGTTGCTTTTCTAATGTTCTTTGCCAAAGGCGCATTATTTATATTTAATTTCTTTTTGGCACTGATCCACATTCAGTGTCAGTTGTAAGTTGTGGTTGTTAATGCAGCTCTGTCAACACACTTTCATATTCTCATTTAGATCGCAAGAAAGACCTGGTGAAGCTGCAGGCTGGAGAGTACGTCTCTCTGGGGAAAGTCGAATCTGCTCTAAAAAACTGCTCTCTCATCGACAACATCTGTGCATACGCTAACAGGTGAGGAGCTCATGTCATGGAGTATTTTACAAGCTGTTCCTACCAGTGTTATTCTGTGTCACTAATGCTGCGGCTAATAGGACAAGTTGTTTTACTGTTTGAAGGAGAACACCAAGCATTGAGAGTCCTCTTGTTGTGTGTGAGATAAGATGTTCCTCAGTTAGCTGTAACATTTCACAGTGAGATGAGAGAATAACTCCCACAAGTATAAAAGAGTTACATACACACATCTCACCCTCTCTCCTGCAAACCTACCCTTGTACTTTGACAAGACCGAACCTGAAGCTTCAGTAAAACAATAAAAGGCAATTCCAGTGTAAAGAGTGTTTATTACATCAGTGTGATATATAAGAAAATCCACGACACTTATTATCTTATTAGAGTTCTTCCTTCTCAATAGAAACCGTCACTGTGCACTCCATTAGCTCCACCGTGCTTGCAGCAGGTTGTCGTGACAAGTGTCCTAATACGTGACAGATTGAACTAGATACAGTAAACATCGACCTGTATCAACATGATAGCATCATGATGCTAATCTGTTGTCCCACCACATTCCACAGGTAATCTGCAGTTCTGAGATCTGGTGACTGTGGAGGTCATGATGTGAACTTTATACATTGTTATTTTGATGAAAGTAGTGAAGGAAAGTAATGAAGGATAGCTACACAAGGGAAGACGGCTGTAAAATACCAGCAGCAGATTGTAAAATCCCAAACCACTAACAATGCTTCACCACGTTTCTTCAACATGTCCTCATGTCTAAATGAACTGAGCTGTTTCCTGTGATTGGTTAATTAGATATGTGCTTTAACAACCAGCTGAACAGGTGGATCTAATAAAGTGGAAAATAAGTGTTTGTGTATTAATCTGAAGTAGGAATTTTAAAAAAGATAAGAATCAACTGTATAGATTTACAGGTCACATTGGTGCTACACATAAGCAGAACTTTCTTTTACTATGCTAATATTAGACAGCAAACTACTATGAACACAGATGGAAATAACAAATATTTGTTCAATGAACAAACAGAAAAGCCAAATATTTGTTAAGTCAACAAATATTTGTCTTTTTTCTTTTTGCATTTACAAATTCTCTGCAGCTGTTGGAGTTGTGAATGAAATGACATCATAGTAAATATTAATGTTTTCTTTTTCACGTCACAGTCACAACTGTATTTATGTATTTCACTGAATGTTGTGCTAATAGTAGCTGACTAAATTCAGTCTAACTCAAATACTCAAAACATGGCAGAAAAAAAACATTTGTAATTCATGTAGAAGTGATATCACACCTTTTAATTTTATACAATGTTGGATACAGTTTGTTTTTTTCTGAGAAAATATGAATATAGTTACAGATCAGTTTAATCCAGTCAACAAATATCTTCCAACCATATTCTGATGCCGTTATGCAATCTTGTGGTGATATTTAATATTGTCTCACGCTCCCTGTCAGACCCACCCTGACCTTCTCATGCTAACAATCACTCACGATATCGCACCAGCAGCAGTGTTGGTGTTTCTCAACTTTCTGAGCCCAGATGTTGACCTTTACGTCACAGCTCCACTTTTACCATTCAGATGATATATTGTCAGCGCTTTGTTTTTAATTGTCTGTTGAGTGCCACTTCCACTTCAGGGTTTTTCTCCATTAATTTTTTTGTCCACCTCTTTGCAGTGATCAGAACTACGTGATCAGCTTTGTGGTCCCCAACCAGAAACGTCTGACAGAACTGGCCAAACAGAGAGGCGTTGTGGGTACATGGGAGGAGATTTGCACTCACCCTGAGATGGAGCGAGAGGTTCTGAAGGCAATCAAGGAGGTTGCTGCTAATACTAACAGTAAGCAGTTTGTAATGACACATGAATCATACAATCTTTACTCGTCTTGTCTCGTCTTCATCTGGGTCCGGGTCGCGGGGGCAGCAGCCTTAGCAGAGAAGCCCAGACCGCCCGCTCCCCAGCCCCTTCCATCAGCTCCTCCGGGGGGATCCCGAGGTGTTCCCAGACCAGCCGAGAGATATAATCCCTCCAGCGTGTCCTGGGTCGACCCCGTGGCCTCCCCCCCGATTGGACATGCCCGGGAGGCATCCTCGCCAGATGCCCGAACCACCTCAGCTGACTCCTCTCGATGTGGAGGAGCAGCAGCTTTACTCCGAGTCCCTCCCGGATGACCGAGCTCCTCAGCCTATCTCTAAGGCTGAGCCCAACCACCCTGCGGAGGAAACTCATTTCAGCCGCTTGTATCTGAGATCTTGTTCTTTTGGCCATTACCCAAAGCTCATGACCATAGGTGAGGGTTGGAACGTAGATCGACCGGTAAACAGAGAGCCTCGCCTTCTGGCTTAACTCCCTCTTCATCACGACGGACCGGTTCAGCGTCCGCAACACTGCCGACGCTGCCCCGATCCACCTGTCGATCTCCCGCTCCATCCTACCCCCACTCATGAACAAGATCCCGAGATACTTAAACTCCTCCACCCCGACCCGGAGCGGGAAATCCACCCTTTTCCAGCTACAATCTTTACTCTTATGCATAATTCTGTCTGTATGTCCATCCATACAAGCTCTGTTATGCACCACATGGTTTATTCATTGCACTGATGATCTTTTATGTTCACTTTTCATCACACAGATAAACTCCAGCGATTTGAGATCCCAGTGAAGGTGCACCTGAGTCCGGATCCCTGGACCCCCGAGACCGGCCTCGTCACAGATGCGTTCAAGCTGAAGAGGAAAGAGCTGAAGAACCACTATCTCCACCACATAGAGAGAATGTACGGAGGGAAATAACTCTCGACAGTTTCATCGAGGAGTTTCTATTACCACTGTTTCTGAACTGTAAATAATTTTCCTGGTACTCAGATTTAGGCTGTTTGTGTACCACAGGCTTTCAAAGGAAAAATCTTGGAGAGAAAAGCTGAAGCTGTAGATAATTGTAGCTGTTGTTTCATATGTGCTGCTTTCTATTCATGTGTGTAAAAGTTTTTTGATTGTCCAAGAGGCGCACTGAAGCGGCAACTCTGGTTTCAAGGTCTGAAGACCGTTACAGCACTCAACTGCCATCCACTCCAATCAGTTAGCACTTCGTTTGTAGCTGATCAAACACCACTGTCGTCCACATGTTGCTGATGGTTTGTTGTTACTCCAATTCAAAAACTTAACACATGTCATCATCACAGTGGCTTGCAGTGCTTTTTTGTGTGAAGATGGAGTACTGATGTTACTGTGCCTTCAGTCTGCAGTACTTGTGTAGTCAAGCAGAAGTAGGTGGCATCTAGATTGAAATGATTAGTTTGTATGTTTGTTACAAAAATGGTTAAACTGCCATGCAACGTTTACGAGACTTGAGGAAAAATCTCCCCACAGAGACACACAGACATGGATCATCAATGATAATAAAAACTCACGATCATGTCTCTGTTCTCACTTATTTTTTTTTCCTTGCAAATGTTTTATTTATGCTTTTGTTGTTGTATTAAGTTGTTCAGAGAGGAAGACCAAAATGTGTAAACATAAATCACTCAGGAAGAAAAAATGTTTTAATATATGAAATTGTCAAAAAGTGGGTTGCTTGTATAGAAACACTTCTGGCAAAATGATTTCTTCTAGGCACCTTATTTAAGAGCAAAGCATGTTAAATTGCTGAAATGCTTATTAGATATAGTCATAACTGGTATACTGTAATACTGTGTCTACTTTACCTCAGTTAACCAGTTAATGTACAATGTGGTATCAAAGGATTATCTTGAGTCTGTGGATTTTAAATATTATAGGAGTGTTTTCTATGTATTTTTCCAAATACTATCGTGTTGAAGGATTGGCATCGTTACAACTTCACAATGACAGCCACTTTACAGTTGATTGGTGAACTGTATTTATTACTCATTTTGGTCACATGCCTTGTTGCAACAGTCAAAAAAATAAACATCTTTTTTGTAATCACTGTTTGTGTTTTATTATTAAAAAATATAAAGAAATGACACCTTGGTTTTTAAGACAACTGCTGAGCGTTTATACATTTTAGAGGAGATGAACGGAGCCTCAGCTGTTCCAGTCCTGAAATCTGAAACAGTCACTAGCAATCTTCCACACAGGTTGGTCGTTGTTGGGCGAAGCCTGAGCCGTTAGGAGAAAGTTCTGGTTGAAGAAACGCATTTTGTTTCCTTCAAACTTGACGGTTCCTCCGGTCACCACAAGCAGAGTAGTCTGGCCTTGGGTTGCTTGTTCTGTGAATGAAGAGTTGGTATAGATTAATTAGCACATCTTTACTAGAAGGACATGTAAACACACCTCACCTGGTTATTTTCAAACTTTGTTGCCTGACATTTAACCTTTAAAAACATAGACTGTATATTTAGAAAGGACATAGCTATCGTGATATCACCCTTGCATTTCGAAGCCAGGATTTTGACATTTTGTCACCTTGTTGGTTATTTGGATCCAGAATTGACCATATTTGGATATGAAGGGAGGAGTGATGATATGGGTGTGACCCTTGAACCTCAGGTCAGAGCCCAATGTGCCCAATGAGACTTGATCAACTCAAACTAACCACAACCCTAAATCTTCCTCTATTTGAAGCCTAATATCTACTTAACCCTTGTACGCCCCCGGGGGTCTCCTCGTACCCCGAAGAGCATAGGAGGCGGGGTACGAGGAGACCCCCGGGGGCGTACAAGGGTTAATTATGACTTTTTTTTTCAGATGGACCACCAGATCACTGATAAGAACAATTAACTTTAGCAAATGGGACTGGGATGACTTCTGGGAGAAATTTACTGACTATTTCATGATTGAAAATTGAAGGCAATTGGAGTTTTTTGGAGCAAGCATCTAGTGGTCATCAGACGTGTTGCATTTTTTTGCATTTCTGGATCATTTTTGAGCCCTGTTTACTTTGTCCATTTCTATGTACAGTCTATGGTTCATAATTCACAATTCCAAACATTCTAGTCTTAGTAAAACATTCATAAACTGCTACCAATATTTGAAAATGTTGTGAGTTTCAGTTTGTCCACTGACCGTGAACTGGCTGACAATCCAGTGTCTGAACTTGGAACTCGCTCGATGGCAGCGACTCAAAGAACTCTGCCAGAGCGTCCTGTCCGGACACAGCATTCCCGTTCCACACCAAGGTTGCCTTGTCCAGGTACAGCCGGGTCAAGTTCTGGGACATAAGAGCCGGAAAGTGATAACAGTTAAAATCAACAATGATACCATCCTAAAGTTAAACATAGCATGCTCTAGGCCTGGATAGGGGTTGGCTTTTTGAGACTGATGCTAACATTGCTATTTGAGAAAATCAAGTATTAATCAGGTAAAGGATGCTAGAGATGGAGCTGCCTGGTGACCCCTGAAGGGAACAGCCAACAGAAAAAAGATACATTATTATGTTATTTTTAATATACTGACGTTTTTGATATCATTAACCTTTAAATGGGAACACACACAAAAATAATTTGGAAGTTCCCATTTTCTGATGTAGGCTAAATTTCATGATTTTTTTCCCCCCCAAACTAGGACCATTCATGTTTTAAATAGTTCATGCCTTTTATAACAGTAATAACATTAGCTCATTAAATGTCATGCTTTATTTATTATGTTATTTCTGTTTAGAGTCTACCATGACAGAAATCCCTTGAAAATATGTGTACACTGAAAAAGTAAGATTCACAACGTTTACTTGTGGATTATCTGTAGTAGAGTTTAGGTCTCAAAACAAAAATATATCTTGGAGATTATTCTCGTTTTATATCCTTTTATGTGCAATGTATCTTTCAGGGTGAGTGATTAGAGGAAAAACGTACAAAACAATCCACAAAAGCAACATTTTTTAAAACAAAATCTACCCAAAATATAACAAATACTAGCACTACATGGCCAGTGTCTTTGATACATATGGTAAAAATGTGCACCTGCATGTCAAATGGCTGTATCTCCTGAGATTACACAAACCATGTAAGGGTTAAAGGTGCCCTAAGTTGGTTATTACAGAAATGAGACCAAAACATACGGACTTACAGTAGAAAAATAAAGTGATCACTGCTATCTGGCGGGCAAACCATGCAACTTCGACGATCTAAGTCAGACCAACAGACCTCTTAAACTGGACTGTTATTTCTTATTATAGACTAATAAATACCCCAATATCGATGTGTCAATAGATCTAATGATTCACGTTTCTAATAAACTCACCCTCCTTTTCTTATCCATGCAGTCGTAATAAATGTTGACAAATTCCTCTGAGTATCTGCATGACTGGTCAACATGGGTCCTGAAATCCTGGTGTGACAATAACGTATGAAATGGTTATAGAAATTGATGAAATCAAATCAAATCAATAACGTATCTCTGACTGTTAGTTAAAGGGGCACATTGTAGAGCAACTAGCTAGTTAGCAAACACTGTGTTAGCTGGATGATTTCATAAACATTCAAACTTACCAGCGTGCTCGCCATTAGTACAGATGCACGAATGGAAATAATACCGGTATAAAACAGTGCTATTACAAAAACAAAGGCAACTCTTCAAGCATCAAGATATTTTGCTTTTGTCGTTTGCTGTTCATTTAGCCACCATCGCGTCCATTTTGGTGCGTGAATTACTTCCCCTGGAGACCGACTACATCTACCAAAATAAAACATTTGTTCTTTACTTTAAATTCAGTGAAGGCCGTCATCTAATTGGATTCCTTTTTTGAAAGATTCAAACAAAACATAAAAGTGAAGAATATTGCTAGGATGAATAATTACAGTAAATGAAGTTGGGAATTCAAGGCGAGACTGCCACCGCTTTTTTTATTTTGAAGGGAAAAAATTGACCAACGAGGAAGAAAAATTCATAATTTCCTGAGTCATTGCTCCAACGTTTCAAACCAACGGCTCTTTAACATCAAGCAGTGAGCTAACAGAACACTGTTTTTGACATTTAAGTATATTTAAAAATGGAGGGTTCTGTATCAAACGTGGAGGTCTGCAATTATGCGTACACGGGGCAGTTTGAGGAATTAAAACGGTGCATTCTGTCAGATAAAACGCTTGCCTGTAAAACGGATCAGGTAAGAATACATGACTCAGCAGAATGGGAGTTTATTTTCTTGACAACATGCTAATACTGAGAAACCTCTTTCTCTGGTTTCAGGATCGTAGAACCGCGCTGCACTGGGCTTGTTCTGCTGGTCACACCAATATTGTGGAGTTTCTGCTCGACCTGGGAGTTGAAGTAAATCTACAAGATGATGTAAGCCTCATTTGTGTTAAAGAAGTACAAATGATGATGCTGACTTTTTGGTCTCCATGGTGACAAGGGATGCTGATGTCAGTATGTGATGTGTTTGTCCCCAGGCTTCTTGGACTCCTCTGCACATTGCAGCATCCGCAGGCAGAGAGGACATAGTGAGAGCTCTGATATCCAAAGGAGCTCAGCTGAACTCAGTTAACCAGAATGGATGTACCCCTCTGCACTACGCCGCCTCCAAAGACAGATATGAGGTAAGGTTCAGAGGCTGGCATGTGCCACAAGCCTGAATCCAACAATTACATCTGCACATTCCTATATATACTCTGTTGCATGGTATACAGCTACCGTGAATAGCAATACGCGCAAACTTTTGATAATGTATAATTGATTATAGTATAGAATATATAGTATGAGTATACGATCATAATATTAAACATACTAAGGCTAATAGTACCTCATTCAAAAAAGAGTGTATTAATCCTACTGTTGTGTAAAAATACAGTAATAAGGATCTTTTTAAGATAGTAGGGAGTTCATAAAGATTCAGCTGGCAAACCAACATGTAAAAACAATCTAGTAACTAATTGCTTGTGTGAGTAATATAAGTTTGCAGTACTGAAGTACTTGGAATAACTTATTAATCAAACCAAAAAGCACTTTTTAAATCCAGACAATAATATGAAACTCTATCTGTATTAAATAATAATTGATATCGACACAATAAATACATAATCTATCCAATTTGAATTCAAGGTTAATCTCTGTGTATTACCCATACCTAATCTCAGACAAAGACCAGCCAACTGTCAACCAAGCACTGGGATCATTCATGAAACACGTTTTCTCTTAGCTCGGGAGTTCTCTTTGTTGTCTGCTAAAACCTGCTTCATGAATAGTAACTTTGTGAACGTATTTTACACCTCCAAAATGTGCAAAACTGGTACTTTTTTTTTTAACCTCATTACAGGACCTAGGATTAATACAAAAGTACTGACTGTTTTCTCATGTTACATTAGTCAAATGATTAATTGTTAAACTAATTAGTCTATTATGAATACAATAACTGATTGTAGCCTTAATATTTTAATAATAAATGTGCTACACAACAACATTGCAATTAACTTTCACAATATTTTGCTGTACACTGTACTTTTACAGTGCTTTTAATATTTTAGAACAGCAGTACTATGTAAATTAAATCAATTTTTATTGTATTGTAGGATAATAGTAGCATATATAGTATCCTAAACAAATATATCATTAGGGTTTATTATATCATTATTTCTCACATAAACCAAACCATTCAAAAGACCACAGAGTCTATATATCGTCAGTGACATTAACAACTCACAGGGTTAGTTGGTATTAATATTAGCTTCTCCAAATGTCAACCATTTAATCCTTGCTTTTATATTTAGCTGTTTTATCTGTGTAAATGTTATTTGAACACAAAAATAACAATAACAAACACAGAATACTGTGATTCTCAGCAGGGCCAGGGACTCTGTTTTTAAATTTCAGTCTTACTTCCTCATTTTTACTTCCATGGTTAAAACCTTCTCGTGAGTGTGATGTGCTGAAACTGAGAGCATGAGGTTGGAAAATGTGTAATTCTTGTAAATGGGAAATCACAGAATAATGAATTTGGTTTCCCATAGATTGTTTGTGAGTGATAAATTTATCTCTATGTAGATTGCATTGCTATTGTTGGAAAACGGAGCGGACCCCAACGCCACCGACAAGTTAGAGTCAACTCCTCTTCACAGAGCGTCTGCCAAGGGCAACTACCGCCTCATCCAGCTGCTTCTCAAACAGAGTGCCTCAACCAACATCCAGGACTCACAGGGCAACACAGCACTGTACGTGTGAAAGGCATTTCTATAGTACAACACTATGGCTGTGGCTTTGTATACACAGTTAATGTAAAATATGAATCAGCACAAACTCTTTAAGGGGTATTTTACCTAAATGAAATATGTACTATCTTTAGTGGTAGCAACCAGGCAGAGTGGTTTGTCATTTTTTGCTTTAACAGCATTTTTGTGTTTACATTTTGGCATAAATTGTGATTTTTCTTTCTGGCCAGCCACCTGGCGTGTGATGAGGAGCGTGTGGAAGCAGCCAAGTTGCTGGTGGAACATGGTGCCAGCATTTACATTGAGAACAAAGAGGAGAAGACCCCCCTCCAGATAGCCAAGAGTGGTCTAGGCAACCTACTCCGTCGACTCGTAGAGGGATGATGCTTCAACCGATCTACAGGTCGAGTGCTAGCTCAAATCCCCCACCATCACCAAGTTACATTATGAGAATTCTCGTCCCAGTCAGTTGTCCTTGAGCGGACTGGTGTGACAGGTGGACGATAAGACAGCGTCTGGGGAAAAATGTTGGACAGCTCCTCGGGTGGGGGGAGCTATGAAACTGCACTGGTGAAAAACACTGTCTCTGCAGTCTTTCCAACACCGCAGCCTATTTTCTGTAAAGTTTGAATTGTAAAAGTGACCAAATAAAAGTCCATGTTCAGCCTCCAAATGAAGTATATTTGGAATGAGTTTGTTAAGGATTAAGGATTATCCTCTCCATATAGTGGACAGGTTTTGCTCCATATTTCTTAACCGATATGCAACCCATACGCCTTCACCTATGTTCTGTTTGTAGGACAATGTGAACATGTCTCCCCTCTGCACAGAAGCAGAAGAGGGTTATGAGGATAAAATGTCTGCTACTGTGGACTAACAGGTCACTGGTAGTGGCTCTAACCTCTCACCTTGCTTGATTGATGTACAGGTGTGTCCAGCACCTTGTGAAACACTGTTGACCATGGTTACATGTACAATGCTTGCTTCTGACCACTCCCAAATAAACCTATTAGTGGTGCTGTTGTAGCTGATTGAAATTTTTTATTATTATATTTAAAGAATTGAATTTCAGTCTAAACATTCTCAAGATGAAAAATAAAATACAATGAAAAGCTATGTAGACTTGCTTAAAAATGTAATAATGTGTACCTGCGGTTACAGTGCCTGTTAACAGTGTGGTGAATCGGTGTTCAAATCCTTTAATAGTAAGACTGTAGGAATACTGAACAAGTTATTTATTTTCTAAATATCTTCTTAGTTATGTATGTGGATTTTTTTCTGTCTGAATTATAACAATATATTAATGATATTTTTTACTGACACACTATCATGTTCATCAACATTTTGGTGGAGCTGAATTCATTCAGGTGTGGCAGTTGCGCAGTGTACAGCAATAACTTTTTTTGTTTAAACTAACTACAGCTGCAATAAAAGAAGGGAATAATAAGTACATTATCTTCTATTTAGACTGAATGTATTAGTAATAAATTAGTTGGAGAGCAGCAGAATGCTTGAGTGTATTAAAAACGATAAGAAAAAAATAATCCTGTATTTGTCCCACAATGGGGAAATTTACTGAACTACAGCAGCAAAGTGGATGGATTATCTAATTTTTTTGTAGAGATCAAATAACACAATATAAACAACAAGTAAGTAAGTCATGGTACAATACAATAAAAATAATTGGGCAAAAGTTAGAAAGTAGCAGCCTGAATACATTTGATAAAATAAGATTAAAAACCCCAAATGTGATTACAAACGTGAACATTTGCATAATGCATCATTCAGTAGTAGCGAAAGTAGTGAACAGTTTAACAATAAAACCCAGGTCGGTGTGTGGGAATCCCCCTCTAAAAACCCGCGACATTCATACAGTTTCCCCTACGTAATAACGGTGGGCTGCGCACACCCACATGCGCAGATTCCTTTCCTTTCACTTCCGCAAAGCGAGGTTACGTTCAGTGAACTGGTCTCTTTAACTATTGGATTCCTCAGTGGGCGATGTCCACACCGAAGGCTTACTGAAATTACACGCTGGTTACCTGTCTACACTGTGTTTCAAGGTAAATATTGAACATTTGCAATAATAATGATAATAATAATAATTGGTCAGTTCATTTCATGACCTAGCTAGCGTTTGTGTAGCTGACGGAGCTAGCAAACAGTTGTAGCTAGCGTTAGCAATTCTGTTTACAATCCTAATGTTACAGATCATAACCAAGGTCAAAATTCAGCATGGCAGTTTCTACACTTTACTTTGTGTACACTTTTAGATTATTATGCTGCTTTTTCAGTCTGAATACTGAACGAATGAGTTTAGGTTGTGAGCTGTCAACTCTCAAATACAAACAGCCGACAGTTTGCTTACATCGACGTTGCCCAAAACACTGTTTGTTCTGTTGCTATTGTTTAACGGACAGCTGTTAGATCTTTCTGGAGTTTGTGGGGCAAATCATTGCACTCCGATGAGTATTATACACGTGAAAGTATTCCGTGGGCTTGCGATCACATGGCACATTGACGCAGTTTGCTTTCAACTTTGTGTTTCAGTTGCAAACATCAGCAAACATCAGCACAATTGCAAACATGCGAGTTGTTAAAACAGAACTATGTTAGTGATCAATACTGTTGATGTAGTGATTGATTTTTTAATACAATGCCGAGCTCAAAGATCACAAGCTGCACCCTGCAATAAAGTACATACCGTCTTGGTGATAGCATCAGCTAAGATTCATGAATAGTTTTAGTATCAACACGGTGGGTACAGACTAAGTTTGTACAATAAACTGTGATTTTGCATTATGTTGTCAGATTAAACTGCTTGGTTCAAAATATTAGGTGATGTGACAGCAATGCAGTGACGCACTATTATTCATGTATAGTATGTGGTGATGCATGCCTCTCATGACGTGTTGCAAAATAGTTTTTCTAGTTAGTATTGCACACCATGAACCTTGGCTCACTAAAATTTTATGACACACCTCTGAGGTGCTGTTTTTTTTTGTTGTTTTTTAGGTTGTATGACCTGCCTATTGTATTAGATCTACTTGGTGTGTCCTATATCATCCATACGGCCAAGCTATTGTTGTTGTCCTTAGTTGTCGGCAGGGTGTGTGTTGTTATACTGCCATGGGATACACCCTGTGCTATCCCAGCTTGTTGCAGTACACTGCGCCCATAGACAACCCATAGATCACAGTATGGCTGCCTCTCTTAAAGGCACAGTGACCCTCCAAAAAAAGTCTGGATGTGCAGATCAGCTTCTTAGTGCCACACACAGAAAAACATTCAACCACTGAAGTGTCTTATTTTGAAATGACTACAAAATGTGCCCTATGGTAGGCATAGTGGGAAGTGGTGTTCTGAAAGGATTTAACACTTCTTTTTTTGGACATTTCCTCAACTTAAAAAAGCATATATACTCCAGTTGCTTACTGCATTTTTCCTCCTGTTTTATTTACAGACATTCTGTTCATCAAGTTAGTCCACCCGGTAGTGTCCTAGTTCAGTCATGGGTGATCTCAGACAAGACAGCAATTTGGAAACAGATGACATGGGTGATTATTCCCTGATGAACCGTCGCCTGGACTCTTTCCGTGGCTCCAGCCTGGCACAGCAGGTGTCACCAGAAAAACTGGCCCGGGCCGGCTTCTTCTTCACTGGCCATGCTGACCGTGTCCGCTGTTTCAGCTGCGGGGAGACTGTGGAGAACTGGTCTGGAGGAGATGTACCTGTTGAAAGGCACATGGAGGTAATCATGTTTATAGTGATGTGTTATGTTCCCAGTGTGGTGTAGGAGGTGGTGGGGTCACAGTACATTTTTGAAAAAGGATGAAGTGAGACCAAGAAACTTTTTGGTCAAAACAAGTCGGTATTATTTAGAAAACTAGGGGAAAGCCAAACTGAAGATGGGAACTATTCAAAAACACAAAAGACAACCATCCGATCTTAAACTCAAGAGTTTAACTACAGACACAGGGAAATCCAAACCTTGGCCAAATATCAGGAAAAATAGGAAAACCAAGTCTCAACAAGAGCAGCAGGTCTGCACAGCACCACCTTTCCTCTTTGACAGTAGGTTAAATTCACCAAATACACTAATCTTAATCCACAGTCACTAAATTCAAAGCACAGTTCAACACCTTCTAGCCCCCTGGCAGTGGCTGGACCTTCTCTCCCAGCCTTTGAGCTCTACCTGATGAGCACGTGGATGCCAGTCCTTCCCAATCACCTGCTTCAGGGGAGAGGGGGAAGCGCTGTATCCAGCAGGCATAAAGCAGAGCACAGAAAGAGGAAGGACCAGCCACAATAGTCAGAGAGTTATGGCATGTTACAGGTGAATAACATTTAAACTTTCCTTCATTATTAATACCATAAATCATATTTTGTCTTCTGTTACAGGTTTCACCAACATGCATGTTTCTCAGCTGCGTCCACCGCACCAGTTTTAATCCCAGTTCTTACACCCAACTAACTAATGGCTCCATGTGCAGTGATGAAGAAGCAGACATGGAGTATCGTTTGAGAACAGGAGAAGTGGTTGATGAGACCACCTTCCCGAGGGCCCCTCACATGAGGAGTGAAGAAGCCCGACTTCAGACCTTCTCTTCTTGGCCCGTCAATGCTCCTGTGAGACCCAGAGATCTGGCCCAAGCTGGCCTGTACTACTTAGGGCAGGAGGACCAGGTGCAATGTTTCTGCTGTGCTGGCAGGCTGAATGGCTGGGAACCAGGGGACAATGCTTGGGGAGAACATGCCAGACATTATTCCAACTGCTTCTTCATCCTCGGGCATGATGTGGGCAACATCCCATACCAGGGGGGTACAGAAGAGGAGGAGTCCAGCACCAGTCAGCGCGCAAACACTCGTGTCCCTATGGAGAGTTTCGAGGACAGGCTCGGTACCTTTGCAGGTATCCAGCACCCCGTTGACCCCGAGAGGCTCGCCAGAGGCGGCTTCTACAGCACAGGTAGAGCACAGTTGTTTGACAAGGGGAGTTATGGGACTGAAGAATCAATCTGCAGCATTTTTAAAAAGTGTTTTACATTTCACGTACGTCATCATAGTTGTGAATGCAGCAAAATCTAAACTGTGTCCTTGCAGGGTCGGGAGACAAGGTGGTGTGTTTCCGCTGTGGTGGAGGTTTGAAGGGTTGGCAGCCTCAGGAAGACCCTTGGGAAGAACATGCCAAACACTACCCAGGGTAAGAACAACTATGATGTTACTTCTTGTTCCTATTCTGTTTGCTTTGTTTTACAATATACATGTTATTTTTTTAAATTAGGTGCAGCTTCTTATTGGCAGAGAAAGGACAAGAGTTTGTCAGCAACATCCAGCTACAAGGACCAAGACATAATAGAGCTGTAAGCACTCAGTGTTTCTTCTTGTTGTTTATTTAGGTAATCAGGCAGCCATAGACCTCACCAAGGAATCTGATTTTGTCAACATCATGTAATCAAGATAACGGATTTCCTAATTAGGAAGAGGACTAGGAAATTGGATTTAATGTCCACTGTTGTGCTGGTTTTCATGTGGCACATGTGAATGAATAAGAACAGTAAATATCTAGCTGTGACCACAGTACATTATAATAAATTAATATTACGTTCATTACGGTTGGCAGTATGTTGTATTCAAAATATTTTAAACTAAAAATACTGTTAAAACTTAAATTTGTGAATCTGGTTCTGCAGCTAAACCCAGTAAATGGAGGGTTTAAAATATACAAGTCTTTGATTTAAAAAAAATAATAAGGTAGTAGTTGAAAAAGCTGATTACCATCCAGCTGGAAGTAGATGCAGCTTTTAGATCAGTTTGGTTACTGGAGTGCACATGAGCAGATACTTTTTGTTTGCCCCTAATCCTTGTTCTCCTGGTGACCTGGTTCCTTCATGCATGTGAACATTGTCAGTCTGATTCATATGTTCCAGCCCGTTCATTACAGTGATACACATGGGTCTGGCAGCTGGTTCAGTGTTAAAATAGCATTATTCAGTGTCCTCTATGCTGTCTATCTGGGAAAAAACAAACTTCCCTTTAGATGTGATGGGGAAAATACTGTAATCCCAAATGTCTCTAGTGATGTCACTCTAGGGCTTATCTTTTACCTAATTTGTAAATAACAGTATGACCCTGTTGCTTCCAGACTACAAGTCATCAGAATGGATTTTCAGGGGACAGAAATGGTAAATGTTCACATATTTTGATTGAATCATTCTTTATTCGAGAATCAAAACATTTTCTTTGTTTAAAATAAGTATAAATATATATAATAATATATTTTTTCTGCTTGTTTGCAGAGGTACTGCGGTCAGCCATGGCTCAGAAGGCCATAGAAATGGGTGTCGACCCCAGCGTGGTGGAGAAGACCATCTTGGAGAAAATCAGCAGTACTGGCTCAGGCTACTCCAGCCTGCAAGGACTTGTGGAGGATTGTCTGAACAACACACCAGAGAGTGATGCTGCCAAGGTGGAAGGTAGTGTATGAACCAAAGTACAGTTACCTCATGAAACAAAGACTGGGCAGCAGTAATTTCATGTCTTTTTTTTCACCTCTTTTTTTTCAGATGAGGACCCTCTGGAGAAACTGCGGAAACTACAGAGGGAAAAACAGTGCAAAATATGTATGGACAGAGATATTTGTATGGTATTTATCCCGTGTGGTCACCTGGTCACTTGCAAGGAGTGTTCAGTGACGCTCGTCAAGTGTCCAATCTGCTGTGGAGCCATCGCACA
Organism: Pseudochromis fuscus; assembly: GCA_900323345.1. Taxonomy (NCBI): domain Eukaryota; kingdom Metazoa; phylum Chordata; class Actinopteri; family Pseudochromidae; genus Pseudochromis; species Pseudochromis fuscus. The sequence continues at coordinate 36,908 of OOFC01013655.1, read as the reverse complement.
GAAGATCAAGACCTACGTTGCTTAAAGGGAACAACAAACACTTGCCAGATGTCAATGCTGCTTTCTCTTTATCTATATAATATTGTAAATTCATATTAAATGTACAGTAGATAGCCTGTAATATATTTAATTCATGGTGTTTATATTAATCAGTAAATGCCACAAGATAAAATTATTTTACTGACAGTAAAGCTGATGTAATTATTGAGATGAGAAGATTTTATAATGTTTTTAATGAGTACTGACACCTGTAAATACACACAAAATGACACTTTTCAAACAGATTTTTTTGCCAGAGGTGCCTTTCTCTAAGTTTATATGGTCATGTACCTCATTTACAACATTTACCTGACCTGATTCATTCATTTCATGTTTAAGTCATCTCTTTTGTCTGGTGTATTTTATGTTTAGACGCTGTTTTATGTCTCTCAGTGTGTTCTGCTGTGTACTGATATTTGTAAAGGTGAATCACTTACTTTGCTTTTTAATAGATCAACTATAGTTTAGGGCTTGCAAACACTTAGTGGTGCGAACTTATTTTACCATTCCATTATGCAATCTGTTGTATCAAGAGTGAATAAATCAGAATAATTGAAGGTACATTTTTCTTTGATTATGATTATATTTTACATTTTTAAGCTACAATTGGTTGTATTTAGAGTTTAGAGGGCTCCAACTCACACTTGTTTAATTTTTTATTAACAAGAAACCTGTTTTTTCTCAAATGGCTTTTAATATAACTTTTTCAAAGGGCATGTATAGATATTCTCAAATGGAACCCAAACCATAGCTTGCATGTAGTATCTGGCTGGATTCTCTATATAATTTACTGTGATGGGTTGATACATAGGTGAACCAAATTTCAAGTAATGTCACTTTTGCTAAAACTTGATTGTAAACTTGGTTATGTTAGATGATTTTAGGATAAATCCCCTTCCCTGTGTCACAAAATGCATTTAAATGATCTTGTTGCACAATGAGGTTGTCACATGTAGATATTAATCTCAAGTGGAACCCAAACCATAACATGCATGCAGTATCTAGGTCAGGGGTGGGCAATCCTGGTCCTCGAGGGCCGCTATCCTGCATGTTTTAGATGTGTCCCTCTTCCAACACACCTGATTTAAATGACCAGGATCGTTATCAGGCTTCTGCAGAGCTTGATGATGAGCTGATCATTTGAATCAGGTGTTGGAAGAGGGACACATCTAAAACATGCAGGATAGCAGCCCTCGAGGACCAGGATTGCCCACCCCTGCTCTATATGATTTAGTCTAAATAGTGTATGA
>OOFC01013655.1:12001-35599 GCA_900323345.1 Pseudochromis fuscus | reverse complement strand
AAATAGTGTATGAATGGGTTGATACATAGGCAAGCCAGTGTGTAAGATGGACACATTTCGAGTGATGTCACATTTGTTAAAACCTGATTGTAACCTAAGTTATGTTAGATGATTTAAAGAGGATAAATCACCTTCACTGTGTCTCAAAATTGATTCATATGAAGTTGTTGCACAGTTAGGTTATATCTCAATTGCAGATACCCATTTCCCAGTGGAACAAAAAAACTGTATTTTACTGATTCTGGGTTGCCTGTTTTCGATATAGTGACTAAATATGTTTAAAACTGCTTTCTGCTGTGCAAAACAGCTCAGACTTCTGGGATTAATGTTAATTCTCCTGGCGCCCCCCTCCTCCTCTCCAACAGTGTGCAAGAAGAAAAGGTAAACCACGTGACACAGAAGCGCCACTGTGAGGCTGCAATACACCCCAGGCACCACTAGGCGTCAGGGCATCGTCTGTGTATCTAATGCGGGTGTTGTGGCCGCTAGGTGGTAGCTCTGCACCAGGATTTCCTCCTCCCAGGTCGTCGAAACAACAAACCGAACTACGGAGCAAGCGGGGTGAGAGAACGTCCGAAACCGCTTCTGACCGCGACTTTTAAACTCTTTTTACAGAATTGTAGCGGAATTCAGACGGAGGCTGTGTAAGAATAGTAAAAGTTACGATTCTACCGGGACAACATTTCACAACAAGGTAAGTTAGCTGTAAAATGGCGGAGAGCTATCTGGAACTTAGTTGATTTGTATTTTGCTAGCCGTGCTAGCTGTGGATGAGCCCAGAGCGCGGAGGTCTGCCTCAACCAAGCCGCTTCGCTAGCTCGCGGTCCGTGGCTACTTCGGTTGTTAGCAAGCTAGCGAATTGGATTTTTTAGCACAACGGCGCAAAATACGTAGTTCGCACGCAGAGAGGGGCAATTTATCGTTTCAATCGACTTAGTTGCACTTTATATATTTGTAAACAAAGTGTTTGTTGCTTATGCAATACGGTACTGGAACTCCCGAGGCAAGATGGAGGACGCAAGGACGTGATGTTTTTTTAGGAACGTTAGCGGTAGCTGCTAGCATGGCTAACTAGTGGGAGTTAATTTGTGCTCGATAATCGCAGCGTATCTGTGGTTATTTACTCCATCGTCGCACGAGTGCTGGATACTGGACTGGTATACACACAGAAGGTAGTTAATTTCCATGGCAACATTATTGACTCGGGTTATTGTGTACAAGCTAATATTAGCTTGCGCTAGTACAGTAGGGCTTGCGTTGTTTTGTTATTATGATCCAAGTGTTACAGCGTCAGTAAACGCAGCGGTGCTCTCGAAATCTAACCGTAATGCAACAGACATGTTCGTCGACCCAAATCGTAGTTTGTTTGCACTGAGTAGTCCATGCTTACTTCATCAATTTTCAACTAGCTGACGCTGGGGAAAAGACGCCAGAATCCTCGGTTAGTTAGCTAGTGGCGCCAGCACCAGCAGCGCACCGGTGTCAATTTTGACAGGAGCCGCCGAAGAGCGTAGCCGCGTCGGCTGCGTTGGAGGGAATCGAGCCGGTAGTTTGTGGCTGAGCAAATCGTGCAGGAATCCACACGGTGGGGTTTCACCGTTTAATTTGATCGAAGATTATCTCGTATCGTGTCGCAGGAACAAGTTTATGGCATACACTGGCCGATTTGGCGCCACTTTTTCAGTCTACACCCATAGAATCGTGTCGTCTTGTCATGCAGTATGTTCTCATTAACAAGGAAATAGCTGCTGATTAAACCAAGAAATCCCGTAGTTAAGTTAAAACGCACCAAGTTTTAGCAACTACCTGATACACAGTGTTAATATTTCATGGATTTACGTTAACTGTTTCGTGGAGATGTTGGGAATTCACAACTAAAAATACACTGTGTAAGAAGAAATTCTCATATGGGACATCATTTGCAGAATATTGTGAACTGGAATCTCCGAGCAAGCGTTACATTGAATTTTTAACAGCTGGCTTTAAAGTCGATTTATGACTTGAGGCAGCTATTGTAAAACCAGAATGACACAGTTGTGTGTCAGAACTGCGTGTACCAGGACAGAAAGAGGCACCCTACTGCACCCCGAGCAGTACATGATGGGTGGAGTTTATATTTTCCTTTTGAACACTGAACAGTTGACTCCAAAGTGCTTTTATTAACTTCCCTGACTGTTTTTTAAAAAATCTGGATTGTTTCACAATTACAGAGTGAGAATCCTATTTTTAATATTTACTTCTGCTCTCCACTTTGATGTATGTGCTTCTAATTTACACATCACAACCATGCAATAGTTTCCCTGTGGCCTGCAGTATCTTGTTGATGTTGATACTGCTTTTTGATTGGTTCAGATATGCATGGGGCGGATAGGGCAGTGCCATATTTGGCCATTGAGGAAGATACTCCAGTCTTCCTTGCATGACGTTGTCTGTAAACCAAAGGGAGCGGAGAAAGAGAGGGAGCCAATGGCTGGAAAGCAAGTGTGACAGGAGCGCTTGTGTCCGCCCCCTGTTACCATGTGAAACCTTTTTTTTTTTTTTCTCTCTCTCTCTCTCTCTCTCAGCGACATCAAAGAAACATTTGCTCACTAGAGAGGCTGGGATTTCTGTGAACACAAACATATATTTATATATGTACACATGCATACTTTTTCTGCTGTGTTGAAAATGCATATCATGAGTTTGTGTGTAGCACTCTAAATTATTCTGCGTCTCATTCTAGGTCACATGCAACCTCTCCCGTCTTGTATTTTCTGAAGATCTCAAGCCAGTCGTCAGTTGAAGTTGTCCAGAAGATGTTACAGAAATGATAGCACCACCAGAAATACCATCAGAGTTCGCCTATACTCAGTAAGTACCTGCTTCCACTTCTTATGCACAGGTAAGGTTGAGATTGATGTGAAATCTCATTGTAGTGTCTGTTTGTGTTCACCAGGGATACAGACACCCGATTCTCCTCAGACACAGACTTCTCTGAGGATCTCGATGGAAGGAGTGCAACTACTAAAGGAAAGGTATGGAAAGTATGAATGGCCCCTTGCCCTGGGTCGGCATCCTGATTGGATAACATGGTGTTGTGTCTTTTTTGCACAAAGACCTCTGACGTGTGTAAAGTTATTTTTGCCTTCGATTATTCTCTGCATTGATCCTCAGACTAATTCTTTGTGGGGGGGGTTTATACTTTCTTAGGGTGGAAAGAAGGGGAAGAAGGCAGCAGGGGAGAAAGGCAAAGGAGGGAAGGGAGCAGGCCGGATAAATGGCCACCACCAAGAGAATGGCATGGAAAACATGATGCTGTTTGAGGTGGTGAAGCTGGGAAGGAGTGCAATGCAGGTATGAACAATGTGCTCTTTGATAAAAGGTTTTTGTCAATGAAAAAGATCTACATTTAATTGATTTGTTGATCTTCCTGCAGTCTGTTGTTGATGACTGGATCGAGTCTTACAAACATGACAGAGATGTTGCGCTACTAGATCTCATCAATTTCTTCATCCAGTGCTCCGGCTGTAAAGGTACCTACATGTTTGTGTTTACATCATCTTACTCGAAGATTAAGATTACAACGTACTGTTGGAAGAAAGTTTGATGACAACTATTTAAACAGTCTCTTTTTACTGGGTTGTTTCTCTTGACCACGTAGTAAACTGTCCTCTGTTTAACCTCTGTGTTTACCAGGTGTGGTCAGCGGAGAAATGTTTCGCAACATGCAGAACTCTGAGATCATCAGACGAATGACAGAAGAATTTGATGAGGTAACGTACTTCATCAATGTAATCATTACCATATTCACTATGAGTCTTTGAAGTGTCATTGTAAATTAAAAGTGTAATTCTTCTACTTGCCAGACACAAAAGTACTCACTAATAGCATTTCATCATCGTACCTAATCATGTTCTTCCATTTGTCATTTATAGGACAGCGGCGACTACCCTCTAACCATAGCCGGGCCCCAGTGGAAGAAGTTCAAATCAAGCTTTTGTGAATTCATTTCAGTGCTAGTGCGCCAGTGTCAATACAGTATCATCTATGATGAGTACATGATGGACACAGTCATTTCCCTTCTCACCGGACTATCAGATTCCCAAGTCCGAGCCTTCAGACACACCTCAACACTGGCAGGTAAGATGAGCTGTGCCTGTTAAGTACATTTAAAGTATCAGTTCTGAATTGTAGGAAGTCACAGAGGTGTTCGCTCGGTGGGGGAAGTTTCCAGCTTGTACGGCTCTGGCTCATGCTACACCTGCATTTGTGCTACAAGCAAAATTTTGATGCTGTTGCAGAGTTTAAGAATTTTCAATGGTATTAAATATGCATGTTAACAAAATACACTTTATCCTTAGAAATTTGGTTTATTGTAAATAATGTCAGCTTGATTCACATTTCACTGGGTGCTGTCTTAACAAAGTAACATTTTATCAATGTAATATGAAAAGTGCAGATTCACATTATCTGTGCTTATTGGGTAACAAAGGTGCTCTGATTTTACACAAGCAGCAAAGGTAGATTTACCCTTTGAAATAAAGTGCCAAAGGCTCCTGCTGGAGGCAGATTACACTCTCTACAATAACCTGAGGGGTGCAGAACTCAAGGCCAGTGTTAACACAGGAACATTGTATATTAAAATAAAGCAGTTAATAGTTGCCGGTGGTGTTGCCACAAAACTTTTTGGTATTATCTGTGTCGTAAAAACATTTTTGTCCTCCACCTGTAGTATGCTTGTCCTGCTGGCAGTGCTGGTTGGAGGGTGTCATTTGGTGCACCGTTAATTTAGATTGCTCCCTGTTAAATAATGATTGCTGTATTGAGTTGAAGTGAATACTGTAGCAAAACAAAATACAGTGTTCTAATTGTGTGTATTTTATCAGCCATTAATTTTATAGTACTTTGTTTTTATTTGGAAGGTTATATTTTACCCAGAGGCCAGATTGTGTGTTGCGCATCATTGACATTATAAACAATCACAACATGTCGAGTCAAGTAAACTCCTATTTGGAATTGTAAACCAGTTATGAGTTGGTTTTTTTTCTTATTGTTACTTGTGTGTTTTTCGACAGCCATGAAGCTGATGACAGCCCTGGTGAATGTAGCTCTAAACCTGAGCATCAACATGGACAACACCCAGCGCCAGTACGAGGCAGAGAGGAATAAGATGGTGGCTAAAAGGGCAAATGACAGGCTGGAGCTGCTCCTGCAAAAACGCAAAGAGGTAGGCATGACCACAATTGGCCATCTTTGTTTTAAAATGCTGCTTACCTCAGCTCACGTTGTTTGCATTTAGATGCATTTACACATCAGATGTTTCAAATTCTAAATAAAATCTGCTGCCACATGCAGGCAATTCTAAACAGTAGTTTATTAATTCATCAGATTCATCAGCCAGGGCGTCATGCTCCAAACTCAAATGAGGTTTTTGCATAACTTTGGCAGAAAGTTTCAGCAGCAGGCCTTTTTACATAGTGTCCTCTCCACTGTGACATGGTTGCTGTACCATCTGTTATTGTAATAAGACCTCTTTGCTTGAATAATTGTGGCCACTTCCTTGTTCTTAGTTCAAAGAGAGAGATTCTGAGTTGATTCACAGATTGCCAAAACAGATTTTTGTATGTTGCCAGTGAAGTTGGCTTTAAAAAAAAAAAAAGGCAGAATTCACTTGTGAGAGCATTGTGTATCACCCAGCTGGTGCAGACCGACACAAGGTATTTTGTAGTTTATACACCTTCACCCGTGGACTTGCTGTTGTATAACTGAGCACCAGCAATCTTTAAGATAATTCTGCTTGGTCCACAGTGTGTTTCTTTTGAAAAGCCCGTTGCCTGTCTCTACCAGTTACCTTCAAAGCTTACTAGCTTATTACATTTATGAAACACAAGTTAATTGGTTGATTCTGAGCTGTAGTAGGAGTTTGAACTCAGCACCCCTGTTTTTATTTACTGAATCAAGAAACAGTTTTAAAATGAGAGTTAATTCCTAACGATCGCTGAATTACTGAATCATAAATAGATAATAATGCTAATAAAGTCAGTTTGATAAATTGTTATTAAAGTCATAAATGGTGCCTCCATAAGAACCTTTTGATGATTCTGCTGAACATGTGATGACACACGTTTCACCAGTGTATATTGTAAAGCAAAGTGGATTGGCTGTGTATGTAGTCCTGGTTTTCCCAGCTGGTATGAGCCTGATGATGTTTCTAGATCAAGAATGAACCAAATTTGTACATTTCCAACTTCTAAACTACACCCTCCTGCCGTCCACTTTATGTAGACAAATCCTGAAAGAACCTCACTGTCTTGATTAACCAATCACATGTGAATAAATTTAATTTGTGACCATATATATGTTTTTAGATTAGCAGCTGCATCACCTCTGTTGGTGGTGGACTTGAAGTGTTTTCCTAGTATTGTCAGTTTATTAAGTTATATAACAGCAAGTCCCACGGGGCATCCATCTGTTAGTTCACTCTGCAGTCGCACCACAGCGCGGTGGCATAGCGGCCGCCATACGTGTCTTGTTATGTTAATAATGCCTCCCGGTCACTTCTTACTTAATCGGTCAAAGTTTCTGTTTGATCAGTTAAATGTTCTCACGTCTTTTATTCTGCTTCTCATTTCAGCTCCAAGAAAATCAGGATGAGATTGAAAACATGATGAATGCAATATTCAAAGGAGTGTTTGTTCACCGATATCGGTATGGCTTCTCATAAGTAACATGCATTGTGAACAGTCACAGTTTTTGTCAGTGACACTGTTGTGAGAACTCCTGTTAAACAAATATTGGTGTAATCTTTCCACAGTGATTCGATAGCAGAAATCAGGGCAATCTGTATAGAAGAGATCGGAGTGTGGATGAAACTCTATAGCGATGCCTTCCTCAACGACAGCTATCTGAAGTATGTGGGATGGACGATGCATGACAAGGTGCAGTATACAACACTATTTTTGGTAATTCTTTCTAAGCCCTTGCAACTCAGGAGATTAATTTTAATTCAGGATTCTCCTGATAGTAATACATTTTATTATGACATACTCTTAGTTGAACAAATGTCTGATCGGACAAAATAAGCAGAAACACATCTATGTGGGTGTGCAGGGCTGCTTAAGACACAATCAGTGACTCAACTGTAAACATGGTGTAGCCTCCAAAATTCAGAAAGCAGAATTTAAGCCTGCTGTTCCCTCAGTGTTAATTAGCAGGTCTAATAGGCAGACAGTCATTATGGATGTTTTGCAGTGTTTAGGGGAAAATACATCTTTGAAAAGAAACAAACAATTTTAAACAGAAAAAAAGTCTTGTTGGTAGAAGTTGTATTTGTGTAATTTAGCAACCTGAAGGGATGAAAAATATGCTGATTGCTCCTGATCTGCAACAGCCATTCATGGATACATCTGTGCTCTCTGACTCTTGCAGCAAGGGGAGGTACGTTTGAAGTGTCTGACAGCTCTGCAGGGCCTCTACTACAACAGAGAACTCAATGCAAGACTGGAACTCTTCACCAGCCGCTTCAAGGTCAGCACCACCTGCTGGACAACTTACACACAGCAGCTACAACTTTGTTTCCTTATTCAGTCTGATCCAGCCTCACACTCTGTGGTGGCATTTTTATTGTACTGACAAACGTGTCAGTTACTAATTACTTATCAAGCCAAGATCACTCACTAATCTGCCATTTGTGTCTTTCTTTGCTCAGGACCGTATTGTCTCTATGACTCTTGACAAAGAGTATGATGTTGCAGTACAAGCAATTAAACTGCTCACTCTCGTCTTGAAGTAAGTGGTCCTTCTTTCTAGTATCTGTTGTTTACCACATATCTTTGTCCTTGTACATGGTTTTTGTGAATTGCATCAAGTGCATGTGTCCTCTTGGCACCTCTTTGGTAACCTCCCTTGTGTTCGTCTCTGCAGTAGTACAGATGAGGTGTTGACCCCTGAGGACTGTGAGAGTGTGTATCACTTGGTCTACTCGGCACACAGGCCGGTCGCAATCGCAGCTGGAGAATTCCTCTTCAAGAAGTACGTCACACACAAATCGAACTTTTCTCAGGTTCACCCTTGCACTCAATATGTCCAGCTTCAGGAGTCGAGTTTGTAAAGTTGCTTAATGACCAAACTCTGTTTGAAACTTACATCTGAGTCAGTTCAGCCTAGTTTTTAAGTTTTAATTTGTCAGGCCCCTTGGTGATTTCAACAAATGCTGTTTGGGTATTAAGTAGGGGTTGTGGGGTTTGTGTGCTACCCAACTAATAATAAATATTCTCAAAGATTGTTCAGTCAGCGGGAACCGGAGGAGGAAGGTGCCCCCAAAAGGAGAGGCAGACAAAGCCCCAATGCCAACCTCATTAAGACCACTGTCTTTTTCTTCCTGGAGAGCGAGGTACATTATCATAATCTATTTTTACTCTCTCATCTAGGCAACGTTTCTCTTTCTTCCTCTCTTAATTCCCAGTAGTGTATGTAAGCAAATTCAATCACCCACCCTTCACTTGTGTGAACACCTCTCTTGTTAGCTCCACGAGCACGCAGCTTACCTCGTGGACTCCCTCTGGGAATGCGGTGCAGAGCTACTGAAAGACTGGGAGTGTATGATCAGCTTACTTCTAGACGACCCATTACCAGGAGAGGAAGGTATGGCACTGCTTTATGCACGCCTGTGTACTGATGTGCAGCTCGGAGCATAAACGTGGTGAAGATTACACTGAATGTTTTTGTGTTTTTCTTTTTGTAGCTCTTACAGACAGACAAGAGACAGCGTTGATTGAAATCATGCTGTGCACTGTACGCCAAGCTGCTGAATGCCACCCACCTGTTGGAAGAGGAACAGGCAAGAGGGTAAGAGAGGCTCGCACACTTTGAATAGTGAACCAAGAAGGGTTAAAAGACAAGTCTGTTTCCATTGTCTAGTCTGACTATCTTGGGATTGCTGTGATGACAACTGAGTAAAATATTGATTACTTCATTTTCACCCTGGAACAGAACGAGCTGAACCTGTGCACAGTTATGAGAACTACACCAGTGCTTTGGTTTTTGATTGAAATAAGTGTTTCCTAACTACTCTGAAGGCTGGCAGTGTGTTGGATTATTTTTTAATGTTTGCTTTCTTCTTTGCTTTGTCTGTCAGCTGGGATTTACAACAGGAATGGCACAAGACAGATGCTCTATGTGCGAATACATTTGTATTTCTTACCGGATTCAACCCAAGCTTCTTTGGGCTTTTTAATTTATAAGCAGCACCCCTGAGTTGTGTACAACTCATTAAGTTCAAAAGACTAATTCTAGCTTGAACTTCACTGTATGAATTATTTAGAAAATGCAAAACTGACCCTGGTAGCTTCACTAAAGCTGCAGACCTCCCTACGTGTTAAAAAATGTGATAAAAGAGAAACAATTTTAGAGAGAAGGAAAAACACATTTTAAATAAACATTAAATGGTGTAGTCAAAAGGTACAAAAGGTGAAAAGTAGACTCATTGCCTGCATGAATGTAAAGTAGTTGCGGGGACAAATGTCTGACTTGCTTCCTTCATATGATCAGGTGATGACAGCTAAGGAGAAGAAGACTCAACTGGATGATAGAACCAGAATGACAGAGCTGTTTGCTGTGGCATTGCCCCCTCTACTGGCCAAGGTGTGTTACATCCACTCAGTCCTCTCACCAGGCCACTTTTCCTCGAGGGCTCCTAGCATCATCAAATGTGCTTATGTTGAGTGTTTGTCTTCCAGTACGCTGTGGATGCAGAGAAGGTGACAAACTTGTTGCAGCTGCCTCAGTTCTTCGACTTGGAAATTTATACCACAGGACGTCTGGAGAAGGTAATGTGAAGTGTATTTTTCACATCATTGTAATAGTTTTACTCTCTTACCTCCTGTTGTCGTGCATGATGTTGATCGCTCCGTCTCTGTCGCTCCAGCACCTGGAATCACTGCTGCGTCAGATCAGAGAAATTGTGGAGAAGCACACAGACACTGAGGTTTTGGAATCTTGTTCCAAGACCTACCACGCCCTCTGCAACGAGGAGTTCACAATCTTCAACAGGGTGGACATAGCCCGCTCTCAGCTGCTGGACGAGCTGGTGGACAAGTTCAACAGGCTACTGGAGGATTTTCTACAAGAGGTAGGAGTGACCAACGCACACAAGTGGCATTGTGTCATGTCGTGTGTGCAGGGTTGATTCATATGAACACTTCAGGACAGGGTGTTGTGTAGGGCTGCAGCTTTTATTATTTTAGTAATCAAGTATCCTATTGATTATTCCATTGATTAATCAAGTAATTGGATAAGAAATGCTTATTAAGAAATACTAGCAAAATCCCTGACGAACCTATGCTTCCTGTTAATGTGGTAATTTAAACTGGAAGTGCTTTGATGAAAAGAAAACTCCTTCCTGCAGACTGTGGATAATACTTCATGTCAGTCGACTGTTCCATGGTTCTGCTGCCTGTCACTACCGAATCAACTGTCTTCTTCTGCTTCTTCTGCTTCTTCTGCTTCTTCTTCTGCGTCTTCTGCTGCTTCTGCTTCTTCTTCTGCGTCTTCTGCTGCTTCTTCTGCTTCTTCTTCTGCTTCTTCTGCTGTTTCTCCTGCTTCTTCTTCTTCTGCTCCTGCTTCTTCTTCTGCTTCTTCTTCTTCTGCTTCTGCTCCTGCTTCTTTTTCTTCTGTTGCTCATTACTGCCACCTAGGTATTCCTCCGGACAAAACACTAACAAACACTACTCTGACCAAACAGCTTTGATTCGAAGCCTTTTTGCCTCCAGGATTTTTCCTACTCGAGTTTCTCGAGGAATCATTTCAGCCGTAGTGTTGTCCAATTCTACTCTCTGGTGCAGTCGTTTAAAGCAACATATTAACCTCTGAAATTATCACAATTTTGAAAAGGCTATCTGTTGTTGGCAAATCAGGTTTAAGGCTGATTTCTGATGGGTCAAAAATCACTACAAAATCTCATAATCATAAAATATAAGGAAGTTTAGTTCATTCAAAATATGTGCACCGTGAAACGAGAGTTGTCTTGGATTATGTTATTTTACCAGTTGTCTTATATGACAATAGTTTCTTTCTGTAGCTTGGGTATTGTATTCTTCAGTTCAGAGATTGTAACTTCTACAATAGTACTTAAGATGCTCTGAGTTGTTTGTTTGACTGTATTTCTATAAATACAGTATAAATAATAAATATAAATCAGAACATGCTGTATAGGGACTCATAAAGGGCACTTTTGGAAAAATACACAGGCCTATTTTAGCACCATCACACCAATTAAACATGAAAACATCATACCTGGGATTTCATCTGTGCTCAGGTTTTTTTCTTCCAGCAAAACGCTGAACAAAAACCTCATGAAGATACTCATCAGATAGTTCAGTCTTTCTGCAGAGGATAAAAACTTCCATTTCTATCTATGCTAGACGACTCAGTCTCCATCTGATTAGTAATACTCTTGATCCAAAAAAAAATCACACTTACACAATTTCTCTTTCAGGGCGAAGATGCTGATGAAGATGATGCTTATCAGGTTTTGTCCACTTTAAAGAGGATCACAGCATTTCACAAGTAAGATCTTCTATCAGAAGTAACTCAAACGCTTCGTATCCCCCTGTTATATGTCCTGTTCTCTTTCCTGTCGGAGCAATACTTCAACGGTTACTCTGTTTGCATGTGTATGAAACTAACCTGACTTTATCAACTCTGCTGCAGTGCACATGACCTGTCAGGGTGGGATCTGTTTACCAGCAACTTCAAGCTCCTCAACACAGGCATAGAGAATGGAGACATGCCTGAGCAGGTAATTAAATACATACACACTGCATCGTTATTTTTATTTCTACTACACACTCATTATTAACCCATCTGTGGTTGCTGCGTTGTGTGTTACGAGCAGATAGTCATCCATTCACTGCAGTGTACCCACTATGTGATCCTGTGGCACCTGGCCAAGTCGTCCGAGGGCAGCTCCAGAAAGGTGAGCTGTAAATCAACTTCATCTCTGCTCTACACTGTTTTACACAACTGGACGGGTGTGAGGGCTGAAACAAAGCGACTGTTCTTTGTTTCAGGACGATCTGGTGACCCTGAGGAAGCAGATGAGGGCATTCTGTATGATGTGTCAGCGCTACCTCACCAATGTCAACACGGCCGTCAAAGAGCAGGTGACTCAGAACGAAGAACAAAAACTATTCATGTGTAACAGTAAAATCAGTCATCCAAAGCTAGGGAAGTACATGCAGTATTAATTGGTGAACATCAACAAACTGCTATTGTTATAAAACCGTTGGTCTGTAAATCACAGGAAGGGGTTTGGCTGCTTTTCATTAGTCACAAAATTCATATTGCCTGAACGGTTGACTTCAGTACATACCCTTGATTTGCCCTCCTCATATGTGATAAAATATTTTGTGATGAGGCCATCTGTGGCTTATAACTGATGTAAGGACTCAGATTGTCACTAATCCACAAGCTGCATTGTATAATTGTACAAAGATACTTGGTTTAAAGCCTCATTTGCTGTGACTCTGTGTATAACGCTTGTGTGCTCAGATTTTTAACTGTGTCCTTTTTTTTTCTTTCCTCTCACAGGCGTTCACCATCCTGTGTGATCTCCTGCTCATCTTCAGCCACCAGATGGTGTCCGGAGGCAGAGAACACCTGGAGCCTCTGGTCTATTCCCCAGAGGACTCGCTGCAGTCTGAACTGCTCTCCTTCATCTTGAACCATGTCTTCATAGACCAAGACGATGACACAAATAGCACAGGTACAGATGCAAATATGCAGTTCTCCCTCACCTCCAGTGGTCAACGTGAGCAAGGAAATTAAAGTTTTTTTCTTTTTTTGTCTAATCTCAGACGGGCAACAGGACGACGAGGCGGTAAAGATTGAAGCTCTGCACAAGAGGAGAAACCTCCTGGCTGCCTATTGTAAACTCATCATCTACTGTGTGGTGGAGATGAAGACTGGAGCCGACATCTTCAAACAGTACATGAGGGTGAGCTAAGTAGCTTTCATTAAAAATGCATTTGCATATTATAGCCATTATAAATTAGGAGTTGTGCAGTAGAAACACATGGTTTTAATTCACACATTTACTACTGTAGAAACCCACAGCTTGTCCAGTCATTAGACCACAGACTGTAAATAGAAATGGATGCAACAACCGAGTCCCAAAAATGAAGCCAATGCTGAAGTGCAAAAAAATCCTACGGATGGATCCAACTGACTTTATTTCAAAAATAGTCATTTTCAATCATGAAATACTCTTTGCTTACATACTTTTTTGAGAGGAGAAGGTGAATTGACAAGAGCTGTTGTTAATGTATGGGCTGCACCAACAGTTTCAGGTGATTGGACAAGTTGTTTACGACCAGAAACGGGCGTCTAAACACAAGAAAAGCAGCAGCATTCAGTCCTTGGTGATGTGTTCTCTGTAACATCCTTATTGAGGACTCATCAGGACATGTTGGAGTTTACACTACAAAAGATATGTAGTCACAGGCCAGACCACCTCCCTCTGCATGTGGCTTTAGTGACGGGATCGCAATACATTTTTATGATGGTCGATTACACAGATTTATTGTTGTCCACTTGTGATCTGATCACACGAGACACATTTTAAAATCAAGAGTGAACAGTCTCAATGAGTCCACACCTGCCCATAAGACTTCTATTGGGCATTGTCCTCATTTGCATGTTGGTCCTAAACAACGAACATGGTCACGTTTAAATCCACAAACCAACGGGTGATGTCCAATTACCTGTCTGTCTGTGCATTAGACATATAAATCAACATGCTGCCTTGTATCCTGAGATAAAGTTCTTCATGCTTTTTTTTTTTTTTTCTCTCTACAGTATTACAATGATTATGGTGACATCATCAAGGAGACTATGAGTAAGACTCGGCAAATTGACAAGATTCAGTGTGCCAAGACACTCATCCTCAGTCTGCAGCAGGTCAGTGCACACACTCAATAATCTGTTCAGTAATTCTGACCCTCTGTTCATTTGTCCTGGGCTCAAAATATTGTTCAACTCATTTTCCATCTCTCCCTCTCTCTCTTTCTTTCTTTGTGCTAGCTGTTTAATGAGATGCTGTCTGAACTGGGTCACGGGTTCGATCGCTCCTCCTCGGCATTCTGTGGAATCAAAGAGTTGGCCCGTCGCTTCTCTCTAACCTTCGGTCTCGACCAAGTCAAAACCAGAGATGCCATAGCCATGCTGCACAAGTAAGGCTTAAATTATGCACTTTGCTGTACTCTTCTTACAGTCTTGGCTTCATATCTGGGAGCTGTCATGTTAGACAAATTACTCCTTGAACGCCGTGTTTCCTTTTGCCATGTTATTCCTCTGGATTTTGGAGAGGCTTATGAAATATTACACTATAGCTGGTTCTCATGCATTGAAAGTATTGTAGTAAAACCAAAAAAAAAAAAAAAGCAGTGTTAGAAAAACAAAGCTGCTCTGTTACGTAGTTCATGTATGTAACCCAACTACTGTTCCTCAGGCTGTTCAATAACAAAATGTGTGGTCTGGATTTTTATGATGTTGTTTCTTCTTACCACTTACCTCCACTACATATAAAGTAGTGTAGGAGCAAAAAGATATTTTTAATGCAGGCTTTGTAATTAAGGAAATGTAAGTGTTTAAAAGCCCCCATCCCTCCATATTGTATATACAGCAACACATAAGCTTAATTTCTGTCCAGTGGATTATTGGATGATAATCTCATGCAGGAAACCAGTGAATGCACATTTGCTGTGTTAGGTTTGGGTGACATATGGACACACTGTGAAACGGGCTTTTAGGTAATGAAACGCAGGCTGTAAAATTGTGCTCAGCTGATGTTGCTCATTATTACATAGTCGCACGGTGTGACTCGACTGTTGGGTGTAAACAAGTGGGAACAGACCAGAGAGCAGACGCTGGTGGCAGAGTGTGTTGATGTGTCCAGATCTGTGCAGTAAACTTTAATTGATCAGGGGTGATTCAGAAGGATGAAGGGACAACTGTGTCACATTAAATATATAATCCGTGCACAAAGATTCTGAGCTTGTTTATTGGGATAAGCACAGTAAGGTGGAAAGTTTTACCTAAAGTTTTATGATTTCACAGCCTCAGGACTTCTAGTTTACAAGCCAGTCCTGATATAACAGCTGATTTATACATTTATGAGCTGGAAGCTTGAGGCCTGCATTCACATACACAGACAGTAGTGTCTGCGTGACCTGTCCAGTAGTTGCTTTTTATTACTGACAATTAAGATGTGACCAGCGTCCTTTGTTAGACTAAATAAATGTCTTTCCTAAAATTCTACCTCAGATTTAAATTTTCATTACTCACTTCTGATCCGCTCTTTTTCTTTAATATCCCTGAAAGTGTTGGTGATCTTTGCTAACGTCTGTCTCTGCACCTCTCAGGGATGGTATCGAGTTTGCATTTAAGGATCCTAGTCCCCAGGGAGAAGGAGGCCCTCCCCTCAACCTGGCTTTCCTGGACATCCTCAGCGAGTTCTCCTCCAAGCTTATGAGACAAGACAAGAGGACTGTGTAAGTCTTTTTTTTTCTTCTTAGCTTTTGGGTGGGAGGCTTCAGTGCAACAGGTGCTTGTGACAACTGGTGCAACTGGTGTTTTCTGATGCACGAGAGGCTTTTTTTTTTTTTTTTTTTTCCTTCACGCTCTTGTTGGAATGTGCACCTGGTGTCATGTGTAAAGTTTGTCCTCTGTCTGCTCGAGTATATTCATCATGTCTGCACGACCCGACTCTTCTCCCCAGCCACATGTACCTGGAGCGCTTCATGACGTTCCAGATGGCGCTGCAGCGAGAGGACTGCTGGCTTCCCCTCATCTCCTACCGGAATTCCCTGCAGGCCGGTGGTGACGATGATACCATGTCTGTGATGAGTGGCTACTCCAGCAGGGGCTCTTCCATTCGCTCCAAGAAGACTAAGCCTCCTGCTGCTACAGCTGGAACTTCTGCAGCCAAGAGGAAGCTGCCAGAAGGTATTGCACACTCAGAGTAAAAAATAATATAAATGACAGTCTACATTTTTTATCGCTTGAGAGAAGAATTGCTATTGACTTCAGCTTAGTTTAAAAGCTTTATAACTGTCTCTCAGCAGTTTTCTGGGAGTTGAAATCATTAATTAGTGCAAAGTCATGGAGAATAGGTCTTAAAAAAACAACTGCATATAGTGCAGTCCAGGCATGATGTTACAAAGCAGAGTTGGAGCCCAGATTAACCCAGATGCGTTCCTACCAGCCTGGCTCGGCCTCAGCTGATGGGTGAGGAGATTAAACAGCAGATGGTAGGAGAGAGTCAAACTACTCCTTAGCATTCACACAGGGGCATTTAAATCTGGGTTTTTGCTGAAGATCTCTCCATGACCAAGTCTGTATTGAGATTATCAAATGTTGGATTACAGCATGTTACAGCCCCATTTATCAGTTATCTTAGTTTTCACTGTCAAGATTATTTCTGGCATTAAAGGACACAAGTCTGAGTGCAGGGAGTTGAAAGCTGGAGGCTCCCAATACCAAACTAAACCTGCAGCAATACTGGAGCAATATCTCCAAAGAGTTGTTCAAAAAAAGGCAACTAGTGAAAGAAAATTGCTTCCTCGGGCAACAAGGTTTTTTTTCCAACACTTTGTTCCTTCTCCTTCCAGAGGAGAGCAGCAGCAGTGAAGTGTGGCAGCAGAGCATGCAGACCCCAGTCATGATGCCGTCCCCCCACCTCACCTCCACTGCCATGCGAGACCCTAAGAGGGGCCGCGATGACAGCTACATGGGCGTATACCCCCTCCCTCATGACCAGCAGCAGCCCCACCAACAACACCCACAGCACCATCAACAGACGCCTCAGCACCACCAGACACCCATGGATTACAAGTAAGCGTGCCTCAGTGTTGCGTTCCTGAACCGCTGCAGTCACGTACACACGAGATATGATTTTACAGTTTAAATAGAAACCAGCTGGAATATAGAGGAGGAATCAATTCCTGCTTGGATGTAAAATATAAAAGCTGTTTATAAAGATTAATCCAGTAAAGAACATCTCAATTAAACTGAGGTTCAAACATGCTCAGACAAATATTTGACACGACAAATAAGTGTTAATGTCATTAGTGTTGTGTCTGTCTTTGAGTTTATGTCAATTAAAGTGCAGAATATTAAGTATAGCTGTTTCAATCTTGTAGCTTTGTTGTGCACACATCAAACATTAATGGTGAAGGTGCTTTCAGGCAGCAGCGCTGGTTGAACTCTGACTTTTTCCCACCTTGCAGTGTGACCACAGGAACCTACAAAGGAAAACAACACAGGAGCATAATGTTTACAAGAATCTGAACAGAATAGACAAATGTTCAATCAGTAGCTTCAAAGTCTTTATTATTTGCTCTGGGACAATAAAAAATCTTATGATATTAATTAGCAGAACTTGCTGTGTTAGTTGTGTCATATTGGTTACTCTTTTAGCTGTGACTCCGTTTACCTTCATGATGAGATGGTACAAGCTGGATAGTGAATAACAGCAGCCTGTGGTGAACAGATTCATACACATGGGGTTGTCCAGGAGTCGGGGCGGAGGTGGTGCACCCTGCTGCCTCCAATTTCAAATAAAAAATCTGCTGTCTGAAAGCACCTCACTTCTCAAACCCCAACAGTCACTTTTCTCCTTTTCTTTGTTGACACAGCATTTTCCCCAAAAAAATCTTTAATGGCCTATTACTTTTAATTAATTATGTGTAATTTCAGTGCATCCTAATGCTTCATATCACAAGATTTTATAAATATATCCAGGCTCGTATCCAGGCCCATCATTCAGTTCAGTGAATTACTTATTCTCTGAGAATGGGATCCGACTGAAATGAGCCAAAATACATTAGGACGGGGTGCAGTGTAATTTCCCATTTGCATGCGATTAATTTCGAGGGCAAATGGTAGCAAAATACTTGTACTTAACAGCCTGCCAAGTGTTGGCCCTGCTGGGACACTGACTGACTAGTTTATTTTTCCACCCTGACTTTTCACAGGCACCAGGCCAATGGGCAACTTAGTTTGTGTGATATCCTTGTGGCGTCTCCAGTTCAAGCAGCAGACACATGTGGATTAAAAAACAAGGCTAATGAATGTGTTCTTGTGCGTTTAGTTCCCAGGTGACGTGGATGCTGGCTCAGAGACAGCAGGAGGAGGCACGCCAGCAGCAAGAAAGAGCCATGAATTATGCCAAGCTCAGGACCAATCTGCAGCATGCTATGTAAGACACACCTGCACACAGAGGTGCACGTGAAAATCAGGTCACAAGTGCACGGGGGTAATTACTTTAATGTTTGCTCAGCAGTCGTCGCAGCACTGGGCTCATGGAGGAGGACGAAGAGCCAATTGTGGAGGATGTGATGATGTCATCTGAGGGTCGTATGGATGACCTCAACGAAGGCATGGACTTTGACACCATGGACATCGATCTGGTGAGATGCGTGTCACTTGATTTTCATGAATTTGCATTTAAGTAATTATGCTGTAGCATATAGTGAACAGACAGATATGGGGACGTCCCAGTCAGCTTCATGAAGGTGGTGGCTTTGCTATAAAAACTGAATCATATTCCTCACAAAGATCAAAACCAGCAGTTTCTCCATCTCTTTGATCCTGTTTACACTTCGTTTTAAATGTGTCTCGGGTGATCACATCACAAGTGGACCGTGCTAAATAAAGTGTATTCAAACCATATGTAGTGGTAGTCTGAGATACATGTGACCATCCTCCTTTATCGGGTATGCATGAGAACACATTTACACTAGAAAGTAACTGTAAATTTGTCTGTTTACTGACTGAAAGCCGCCGTGTTTCTTTAGCCTCCTTCGTTGGAGCAGTCTGTACATGCACAATCGATCATGAATCATTTGCCTCCTTCGGTCTTTTATCTAACTTTGCTCACTGTTTACAAAGTCTGGGGCTTTTCTGGCAAGTTACTTAAACTGTGCACAGAGCCCTGATGTTGCACTTAATAACATGTGTCAACAAAGATGCGTCTCAGCTGTCCACTTGGGATCCGATCGTCTTTTTTTCCTGTCTTTTTTTTTTTAGTCTTGCAGTAAAATTCACATCAGGAGGCAACATTAGTTTTCATATCTGTTCATGTAAGATCTGGTCGTACAGCTTTACAATCAAATAATAAAAAAATCTCCCCAAAAAATAATAAATCCAACATTACATTTCCGGTCTGCATCTCAAGCAATCAGCACCAACGTATTAGCTGCTTAGTGAGACACATGAGCAGTAAAAACATTTTATTGGATTTGAGTTTTATTTTCACCATCTTTTTTTCATATATATATTTCACTCATACTTCCTGTACGGAGAATTAAAGCCAAGAAAAGCTTGATTTTTTTAAACTGTCAATAACCAGCATCTTCCACTGACTTGAGCAGGAAACCAAAGGAATCATCAAAAAGATTTTTATTTTTTTGACCTGAGGGAAGGATAGATCTGGTTTTGGTTTTTAAAAGCATGAAACATGTCGACAGTGCCTTGCAACTGTTGGTACAACATGAGGCAACATGACAAATTTATTTGACCATTTACGTCAGCACCACAGAACCATGTATGATGAGTGTAAAGCCAGAATGAAAATTTATCCAAGACAAATGTCTATTTTGGACGCTCGCACTGAAGCTGGACTCCATGAGACGGGCTCCAAATGTCATGTTGAATCAACCAGAAAATTGTACAGCTGCCCTAGTTTCTCTAAATTGACTCCAGTGAAATTCTCAAAGTATCTGCTGGAATTAAAAAATCTGCTTTTTTGTATTTGTATATTGCAATAATTTATACAATTTATGATTAATTTGTTTCCTTTATTATGCAGTATTTATTTATTTTTTTATTTGTATGGGGTTGTTCAAACAGTGGTTTCCTGACAAAGCAATTAAACTGGAAAACTTGATGGAGAAACTGATCTAAATAAACTCTGCGTCTCTTCCAGCCACCTTCTAAGAACCGTCGTGAGAGATCTGAGCTCAAGCCGGACTACTTTGACCCTGCTTCTATCATGGATGAATCGGTAAGGACCAACCACACCTCACTCAGATCAGGCTGACGCTGTGTTCAACATTTAATTAGAAATTCATCAGACTGTACAAAGAAATGGACGAAGCAGCTGAGTCACATAAATGAGGCCAATGCAGAAGTGACGAAAGGTGTAATACCACCGATGGCCACTAGATGCTGGCTCCAAAAAACTCTGAGAATTTCAGGACTGAACTGAAGTCAATTAGAACCAGTCAATGCATTTTTTTCCACAAGTTATTCTGATGTCATTAGATAAAGTCAACTCTTCTTCTCAGATCTGGTGGGAGGAGTTAGGGGCGGGGCTAGTCTGATTGACAGGTGGTCCATCTGAAAATCATTTATCATTAAGGAGATATTAGTCTGAGAGAAGATGAAGATTTAGGGGCGGGGTTTGTTTGATCAACAGTTTCTCCAATGAAACTTCACCTAAACTCTGCTCTCGTACACATTGGGCAGTCTCTTTGGGTTCAAGGGTCAGCCCCGCCTCCTCACTCCTCCTTTCATATCCAAATATGGTCGCTTCTGGCTCCAAACAACCAACCACATTTAAATGCAAAGTGTGAGTCCACAAACCAGCATCAGGTTGTCTCTGTACAGTCTGAAGAAGCGCTACAAACAAGTCGCTTCATCAAACAACATGAATAAAGTTGCTG
The DNA here is from genome assembly GCA_900323345.1 of Pseudochromis fuscus. NCBI lineage: Eukaryota > Metazoa > Chordata > Actinopteri > Pseudochromidae > Pseudochromis > Pseudochromis fuscus. Next base: position 14,897 of record OOFC01013655.1, on the reverse strand, counting down.
TTAGATTAGTACAAGGGTTTAATAGGGTTTCATAATGACATGGTTAGAAACCGGCTCCGTGAGACTACTTGCCACCATGTTGTATTTGGGCGCTGTAAAACATTTATTCAGCTTCAGCTGAGCAGCCTGCCGCCAAGTACAACATTTCTTTTTGTTTACGTAGCAACCATTTATGTCTGTGAAAACAATTTTAATTTATTTCAGGCTGCATGGTCAGTCTTAAATTCTTCTTTCACCATGTCACAACATCAGGAAACCATGTCACAACCGTGTCACCAGCGTATTAAACACAGGGGGTTTTCCTCAGGGTTTGGTCTAAAACTGGACTTTAGCATGTCATGTAAGAACCAAACACAGCACCGTGCGAATCAGCTTTAAATCATTTCTCATCACAGAAAATCGCACAAAATCAGAGCAGAGAAGTGTTTGCTTCAGCTTGTTAACAGCTTGTTCCATTAAGTTTTTTCCTCGGCACTAAAACAACATGCAGCATACTTGGCTCTCCAGCTTTTCCCACATGACAGAAGCCACTGCACCACAGCTCAGAGACCAGGCTGCCTCGCATCCATTTTTTCCACAGTGTTCAAAATCTTGTGGCTGGAGATGGTTTTATTTTGAAACCTGAACTTTCTAAAGTTAAAGTCAGATTTGTTCATGTTGCAAACAGACGGCAATCATTACACTTTTTAAGTTTTAATTACCGTTTCAGAGCGTTTTATTTGAGATCAAATAAGGAGGATGTAGGAATGGAGGAAGTGTAAACAGCCTCATGTTTGATCTGTATCTTAATCTGAAACTCCACGGCTGTTCCTGCTGATTTATGAACATGAACGATCTATTTTCAACCTCACTGACACTTTTTATTACATGAATTTGCTGAAGTAAATAGTTGAAAATATAATAACTTGTCAGTTGTTTCAGATCTATATTGGACTTGATTCAGATGTATCACCATCAATGAAAGCTGCTGGTTATTAACACTTTGTCTGTTCCCTCCGCAGGTCCTCGGGGTGTCCATGTTTTAAGCTAATATCCAGAGGATTTTGACGCTGGGACGGCAGAAGAGGCGCTTTGTATTTAAAGAGAATTTTAGATGCGAAAACAGAAGTGTTTTCTGTAATAAAAAGCAAAAAAACAAAACAAAAAAAATTCTGGCTTGTACTCCACGTGGACCAATGACAACCCACACTCAGTGTTGCTTGCTCAGAGAGGACTTTGTTTCAAATATTTACTTTTATAATCTTGGGTAAGCTCTTCCTGTTCTGAAATAGTGTAACAGGCCACTTCCAAACCTTATTAGAAACGAGACGTGTCTGAAGAAAAATCAATAATAGCTTTTTTTTTTTTTTCCTCCTTTTTTTAAAATGGGGATGAATTGGTGTGTTTAACTTAAGAAACATTTTCTTTTTTGTTTAAGTCTAACCCTTTTTACAATTGTAGTAAGTTACCAGGTGTGAAGTAGTAATTTATAAACCGACTGTAGTAGCTTGCTTGTACTGTGTTAGCCAAGTGGATGGAGGTCTTTATGTTTCCGTGCTCTTTATTTTTTTATTTTCTTTCTCCTCCCTCTATCTCTTAAGTTTCTTCTCCCTGTTGTTGGGCCTGAGTCGAGGTCCTGATAACCACTGGTGGTTAAGATGGTGAGATGTCAGCGTAGAATCAGTCAAGATCCCTTTATGCTGTGAAGAGTCCACTGATCGCTCCGCATCGTTAAGTCCCAGAGCTTACCCCAAGAATTGGATCACTCCCTTAACCGTCGTCTACTAGGATATAATGTGTGCCCCTCCCCCCCTCAAAGAAAAACCATTGAGCAGATTTTTATCCCAGCGGTGCCACTGTGTGGGCTCTGGACGATAACAGCTCGGTTCAAAAACACAAATAAAAATCACACCTATTTTTTTTTTTTTTTTTCTCCTCCTAAAAATCCAGCAGCATAATGTTGAAAAATGGGTATCTCTACATTTTAAATAAAAAGTTATATATGAATCGGTGCTGATTTTATATATGTGCTTTTGGTTTTCTTATTTTTCAACCTTCAGTCACAAAGTTTAAGAAATGTGTAAGTAAAAAAAAAAACCAAAAAAAAAAAAAAATGAAAGCACGTGAAGTCATGCGTCACGGAAGATTTTTAAATTTGTATTTTTATCTTTTTTGTTTTTGTTTTTTTGTTGTTTTTTTTTCCTTTTTTTGTCTTGATAATGTCTTCGGGTTTCTACCTTTTTTCCTACATGTAAATTAGTTTGGATAAAACTAATGAAAAAGACTTGTGAAATTCAGCTTTAAGGTTTTCTCAACGTAAAAAAAAAAAGTCCTGTCACAAAAATACTTATAGATTTCAAATGTTAAAACTGTAAGGTAGTCATTCAGACAATACTGAAGATGAAAGTTATTCAGCAGCGCTGTGGCAGCTAGACAAAGCTTAGATTTTGACATATATTTGTCACACACAAGTTTTAATGAAAATGTTTTGTCTACTGAGGTTTTTATTTTGTAGTCATTCCATGCTTAAGCCTTAAACATGCTTGTGGAGATCACCTTTTTTCTCACAGTAATCTTCCATGTCAGAGGATCAGTCATGTTTAAAGGTGGATAATTGGCTTCTTAGAACATGAAATATGAGGTGGTCAGATGTAATGTGATAAAGTAGATAAACAGCCTATATGTGTTTTTGCCTAATTATTTTATGTAAGTAAAAATGAAAAATTCTTTTAAGGAAAAAGTACTGTTTATTGTTTGTTACTTACCACTACATCGGTATAAATTCTTATTAGATCATGTGTATATATACAAAATTTAATTTCTTTCCTTCCTTTTTTGGCCATTTCTGTGTTGTTTTTTTTTTTTTTTTTTTTTTTTTTTTTTTTTTTACGGCAGCCCATAGCGTCGCATGGGACCT